>MU839180.1:9245-164357 GCA_030685235.1 Copromyces sp. CBS 386.78 | reverse complement strand
GATGCGTGTGAGATTATTGGTCCAAAAAAAAAATTAAAGTGGGGGAGCAGTGTATGAAGACATTGAGGGCAGTGCGAAAAGACTTTCTCTATATTAAACTAATTTTACTCGGATAATAATAAACGATCGTTTTCTCTCGCTAATTTTATTCCGATAGGAGTATAAAATTTACTTTAATTAAAATAAAATAATAACCGATAAAAAAAAGACCGATAGGAATAAAATGAATATTAATAAACTATTATAATTAATTTAACGTTTGTTACGTTTAATAAAAATAAAAGAATATTATAAATTAATTAAATATATTTAAAACCGTTAAGGGATAAAATAACTTATATTAAAGTTATAGGAAAAAGTCCCTTTAGAGTAGAAATTAACCCCTCTCGTTATTATTATCCTATATTTTATATATTCTACTTTTCCCGAACCGCTAGCGCCCTTATCCCTAATTCCCGAATTATAGCCTGCTCTAAACGTTTATCTAACGTTAATTAATTACTATACTTTCTTAAACCTTCGCTATATATTTCCGAACGTTAATTATCTCGTACTTCTTTTTAATTACCAAATTTATATCCATTATACTTTTATACCTACCGCAAATTCGAAATTTAATAGATTAATTAATAGAATATTTCTAATTCTCTCCCTATTTTAAATACGGTAGTAATATTTCTTAAATTTTCGCTACTTAATTCTAAATATTTATTTCGCGCTCCTTTTTAATTATTAAGTCCTAATCCGTTACGCCTTCGTACCTACTGCAACGGTATTAGAACCCGTATTATTTATAGAACGATATAGGAAATCCGCTATAGGTAATAAATAGTTTTAAATTAGCTTTAATAATTTTAATAATAGTTATAGTAATTATATTCGGAATTTGATTATTAAATTTATAAAAAATATTAATTACCGGCTAATAAATGTAATTGAATTTTAATACGACGATATATATGCTAATTATATTATTATTATAAAGGGGAATAGTAAATAAATTTACGGCTATAATTACTTTAATATAGTTATAGTCGTTTTTATTACGGTTCTTATAATTACCCGGGGGAATATATAATATTAGAAAGGCTATTTAATCTTTTTTAGAGAATTTGAAGAATTCGGCGTAAAAAATATAATGAACCGTCTTAAGGAGAGGATTCTCTACTAAAATTATTTCTCCTTCTTTTAAATTTTTAATAGTGAAGCTTTTAAAATTTCTATATTTAAATAGGCGGATTTTAATAGTATTAGAATAGTAGAAGTCCGGCTTAATATCCTATAATTTAGCGAAGATTATAGTAATATTGTGTAGTTAAGTTTAAAATTTAATATTATTATAAATGTAAAAGAGAAATTTAATTAATTTTTTAATATATAAATCTATTTTAACGTTAATAAAAATATAGTAAATAATATTTTATATTAAAAATTAGGGTCGGTTTTACTTTAATAGGGGTAAAAGTTAATTAAATAAACGTTATAGGTAATTTATATTATTAAAGGAGAAAGGTCGGTTTTATTCTAATAGGAAGAGGATTTACCTTAATTAAATAAATATTGCGGGTAATTTATATTATTTAAGGAAAAAGGTCGGTTTTACTTTAATAAAAGTAGGATTTAATAAAATAAATGTTATAAGTAAATTATATTATTAAAAAGAAGTAGAAGGAAATAGGAAATTAAGATATTTTACCGTTTATATAAACCCGGTTAAATTAAGAATAAATAAGTAAATAAACGGTTTAATAAGAATAGACCTTTCGGTATTTATAATTTAATTTACTAAAGGATAAGATGAAATAGCGGAAGGCTATTTTTCGATAATTATAATCTAATTTATTAGAAAATAAAATAAAATAGCGGAGGGCTATCGTTTTTTAATAATTATAATTTAATTTACTATAGGATAGGATAAGATAGCAGAAGGCTTTTATTAAAAGTATTTAATTTTTAAGTATTTATAATTAAATCCGCGGCGAAAGTAATAATAGACTATAGTATAATTTATTATATTATTTATAATAAATAATGCAATTACGGCTATTAGCGAAAAGGCTAAAGGGGATAAAAGTATTAAGAAGAAGTCCGGTAACGTAAACGAAATAGACGGTAAATAATAAAACTATCCTAAACCTAATTCTTAACTACTTTAAAACGAGTTCGGAATAAACGATTTATATTATCCTAAAAAAATTTATTTAATAAAGAAATTTAATCGGAATAAAGTCGTATTAATTTTAAATTACGTATATAAGCCCCGGACGGAATATAAACCTATTAAAGGGTATACTTTATATTATTATATAGAGAATTATTTTATTATAAACTCTTCCCCCCTTCTATTAATTTTACTTTAATAGGAATTAGTTACTATTCCCAAATTTTATTTTAATAGGAGTTAATTACTACTACTACCTATATTCCTATTAGAATAAAAAGAGTTTACTACCTATATTTCTATTAGAATAAAAAGAATTTATTATTTATATTCCTATCAGAATAAAGAGAATTTACTATTTATATTCCTATTAGAATAAAGAAAATTTATTACCTATATTCCTATTAGAATAAAAAGAATTTATTACCTCTATTCCAATTAGAATAATAAAATATAATTATTATTAGAATAAAGAAAGTATAATTTAGAAACGTAATGAAAATATTCCGATAGGAGTAAATTAATTATAATTTAACGCTTATTATACTTCGGTTAACGATTTTTATGGGTAAAGTATATGGTAGGGGGTAATAAAATAATAGGAGTAAGGGCTATAATAATATATAAGGTTAATATTAAAGGGCTTACAATTAGAGCGGATACGATAGTAATATCCTTACTATCTACTATATTATTAATTAGAACGCTTTTAAACTTCGTACTCTATATAATATTAACTACCAACGCTAATTTAATATACTTTACAACGAGGCTATAACTATACTCTTCGAAATACTATTAATTTTGTAAAAGGAAAATATATTTTATTATATCTTTTAATATATAAATAAATATATTTATTTTCGTAATTATTATGCGTACGAATTACTAAGCGATTTTAGGCAGTAAAAAGACTAAATATAATAATTAGAAATCGATATTGTATACTGCAAATATAAAAGTAATATATATTATAAAAAAATCCTAGAAATAAGTTAGAAAAATCCCGGCCTTACTAATAATAGTCGGTAGGCTAGGCTTTTTCTTCGACTTTTTAAATATTTCTTCTATTTAACTAAGGAAATAATTATACTTATTATAATATAGGGTATACGTATAATATTCGAAGTTAATATAACTTTAAAGAATATTAAGGATAATTTAGCAAAAATATTTAGCGTTAACGACGGCGTATATATTAGGGTATTTAATAATTAAATTAATCTATTGCTTCCTATTCGCTTTAATCTACTTCCTTAAGTAAATAGTATTAAATATATTAAAATTAGGGTCTACTAGCGATTAAAAACCTTTAAAATACGTAAGTAATTAGGAATAGGTTATTTCGTATATAATATCCAATATAAATGACGATTCGGAATCGTATATCTACGAATAATTATTAAATTATATTATTAATAGGGGCAATTTCGTAAAATCGAATCTAAACCGGTCGAAGTACTCATATAGTACAAAAAAGTATATAATACTATTTCTACTACTATAGATTATACGGCCGAAACGTTACTATAAATCCGTAACGTCCTTAGAAATAACCTAACTATATTATATAATTCGCATTATATTAAATATATTTATTTTTATACCTAATACTATAATAAATATAATAATATAATATTAAAATTTAGGAGTAACGAATTATTAATATAGACGATCTTAATTAGGAGGGCGGATATAAAAATAGTAGACTTAAATTATTATAAGCGTATTAATTCGGTTACGGAAACTACATTTAATTAAAATACAAATAAAATACTTCCTCGCTTTACTGATAAAATTTTTATTATTAATATAAATAATTATTTTTAGGATTATAATATCCGAAGTAGGGATAAAGAAGAATTCGAAGCGTTCGAAATTTAAAATTTCGTTAAGAAGAATATAATTAAAGATAATATTAATATTAGGTCGGTCGATAGAAATATAAATAATCTTTAAGGAATTTACTAACTTTCTAAATAGGCGGAAGTTGGCGTATTCCTATATATACGCCTCAAATTCTTTAATTAATATAATTATATATTCGAATTATAGGATAAAAAAAAGTAGGGTCCAACGGAATTAAAAAAGATTAGAGAATTAGGTATAGAAGTTACGCTATTAATAAATAGTATAAAATTCGTTTATAATTACGAATACTATACGGGTAGCGAATTCCAAAATACGAAGGAATTTGAAAAATCGGTAGTAAAATACTTACTTTAGTCCGAAGAGAATATAAATAAAATATCCCGAACGTATATACTCTTATAAAGAATCGGTCTAAGTATATTAATTAATTATTAGAAAAAATAAAAGATATTTATATACTTTATAGAGGTTTTAATCGATTAATAAGGGTTTTACGCCGGGATATTTTATAATAATATCCCTTTATTTTTAACCAAAGCGATTAAAAGGTATAATTTATAGTATAATTTATATAGGAAGAATAACTAGTATTATTTAAAGTATAATACTTTTATTAAAACCAATTATAGCGATAAAAATTATATTACTATACCGATAAATAATACGACGGATATATTCAACTTACTAAGGGCGAAACTTATAAGGAATTTAATTGGAAGTTAATTAAATGGGCGGATTAAAGAGAATTTAAACGATAATATAAATAAACCGAATTTAAAATTCTAAATATTCGTTTAAAGTTGTATATTTAATAATAGTAGCAATATATTACTATATAATTATATTTAGTATAAGAGAGGTAATAAAATTGGAATTAGTTTTAAAATATCGGATAAAAATAAAAATTTTATTAAAAGTAGAATTCGGCTAGGCTATTATAATTACTAAATTTTAAATAAACTAGATTATAATTAATAAAAATATAATACCTATTTTTTAAAGGGTAATTATTATAGCCGATTAATATAACCCCTTAAGAAATAATTAAGGGTTAATATAAATTATAATAAGGAAAAAAAAAATAGGATATAAAAATTCCTACTTGTATTATATTTAACGAATAAACTATTTTGAAATATGATGTGTAGTTATCGAAATATTTGTAAATGTTTACTATAAAACAAAAATTGTCGAAGCCGATTTGTATGTGTACAAGTGTAGCCGACGACGTTTTTGCGCAAAATCGTAATAGACCTCCTCTTACAAAGTTCGAGGAGGAGAGACCCACATTTTATATGGGGCGGGTCCGCTGAAGGGAGTCGACGGGGGTCAATGTGATAGAGACTACTTTGGACTAGCCAACTATTAAAATGGGTCTAGCCAACTAACCTTACCGGACTCCAGTTGACTCCATTCAAAGTGCCTCCAAGGATTCTCTTATGAAGTCCAGGGAGATGCTGTCACCGCCAGTGTCCATGACAACTCGTGAAACCGGAACAGAACAGGCTTTTGTTGTGGGCACCAGATATCGGTCGGTGGGGAAGGTCGAGGCTCACGATCCATCCTCATTCAACCCATCCGTCGACCTATCCATTTCATACCAGGTATCTTCATCATCATCCACCTCTTCGAGACTAGGAAGCTGGAGAGAAAAGACCTGGAACTTCGATTCGAAAGAAGATGCGACCGGGCTAGAACACGGACGGTTAAAAAGTCAAAGTGCTAACCCTGCAAGTGGTAAATTCAGGCGTGTCCAATCGCCTCAAGAGCTTCGGAGGAACCCCTTTCCAGGAAGGCTTCCAGAAATAGAGTCCATCGAGCGCACTGTAGGGACCAATTTCCAGGAACCACAGAAAAGATTCGTGGGCAGCAACTACACCATACGGAGTCGCATTTCCTCGTGGTCGTGGGTTCCTGTCTATATGTGAAAACTATTTGTTCACTGATTGATGTTTCAATTAAGACGAAAGCATGGACTTCCTACCCACAATCGCGGGTGATTTTTCATTAATCAAGGAGTTGGAACAAAGTAGTAATTGTTGATGTGCAAATAACGGTGACGTTCTTTGGCGGTCCGATTTCCAGGTTGGTGTTCTGGCTGCTGTGAGAGTGCAGTAGTTCCAATTTGGCATTGTCGGGTGGTCCCTGTCCTGCCTGCTGCAAAGTTTGCTGCAAAGGCCAGGGGACATAATTGCTTCGGAAGATGGGATGGCTCGCTCCGACCAACCGAAGACGCACTCAACGCACACCCTCTGGACGCTTCATTTCCGTCTGACCATCTGCTGCAGGTACCGCACCAGAACGAGGCGACACATCCCAGCATCCATCATCCATGATCACGAAAAGAGGCAAAAGAGGGAGAGGGAGGGTGGGCGAAGAACGGTTGTACGAGATCGGCCGCTGCTGGAAAAGAACTCCAAATGGCCGAATGAACGAACCGATTGCTGCTCGCAACTGGTTGAATTGGAAAATGACGGTTTGGCCATGAAGACATGCTATCGATCCAATCACTTCCTGTTCCTGGATACCTGTGATAATTGCCTGCAACCCACCGAGACCAACAGGAACATGGCAGAGACAGCCACCACATTGGAGGATGACAGCTGCACCCTCTCAGCAGATCCAGCCTGTCAGCACGCACACCAATAGGCACGCTCAGGCACAGATGGAAGAAGAGACGGTGACAGGGACGCTGACAGCAGGAAGTAAAATTATTTCCCTGTCGGCACCGTCAAACATGTCAGCCAGGAACAAGTCCCTTTGTTGAAGAGTGGCAGGTCTAATCTCTTGGGTCGCTTGCCACCATCCATCCCATTTACGGGACCCACCCACACCTTCTTCTTTCCCACTCTGTCGACATTGTCACGACGGACTCCAAACGAGCCCTGACCAAGCACTCCCACACCACGCAGTTCCTGGCAGTCCCAAGCCCGTGTCGACGAGGTCCAAGGCCGTCCAAGGCCACACCCTCAGGACCCCCAGGCCCCAGCACGCCCAGGTGTGCTGACGAGGCGCCGTGATTCGAGTGATCGAGGGCAATGGCGAGAAGATGGGTCAGGATTGATTATCCCCGGTGCTGAGGGTGGCTAGCGCCATGCTGCAATAGCGAGGAGATGCAAGGTGATGGATACGGCATGGATACCAACCAAGGAGGGCTTGGGTTGACAAGGGGCCTTTTGTGGCCTTGCGACGCTGGGTCGATCCACTAAAATGGAGAAATCTCCCCAATTTCCATGGTATATAACAGACGATCGCTCGCGAAGCGACTCCATTTCCCCTTTTCCTCCCTCACCCACATCCACGCTCACTCCACACACCTTGACTTTTCAGTCAGTTCCATTCGTTATAATATCTCAGCTGCCGACCTTCCCCGTCCTCAACTTTTCAATCCCAACGACGAACATACAACATCTTCTCTGAGTACATAATCCCAACCAACCAATCAGCCAAAATGAAGTTCTCTGCTGCCGCCGTCCTTGCCGCTGCCGCTGGCGCCCACGCCTGGAGCAACGTGACCTACACCACCGAGGTCGTCACTGCCGTCACCACCTACTGCCCTGGTCCCACTGAGATCAGCTATGGCGGCACCACCTACACCGTCACTGAGGTACGACACGGTCCGATCTGAGACGCGGGGGAGGAGAGATTGGGATGGAAGACGGGAACGGGAGCCAGAGCCCAGAGCTAGGTTGTGTGAGGGAACGTTTGTGTTCCGGTGTCCCCGGTGATACCGCAACAACAAAGAGCCTCATGGAACCTAGTCCCGGCCCGGCCCCGGATTTCGTCCCACCTTTCACCTCTTCCTCCGCAGTCTGCTATCTGCTTGGGATGAGAACATCATTGCTAACGCGTCTTCCTTTCTCTAGGCCACCACCCTGACCATCTCTGACTGCCCTTGCACTGTCACCAAGCCCATCATCACCACCTCGTCAGTGATCTGCCACAGCTGGTGCGTCCCGTTTCCTCACGGGACCGGTCTTGTTCATAAAATAACTAACACTTTTCACAGCACTGGCTACGTCAACTCCACCGTCCCTGCCCCCACCTCGGCCGGCTCCGTTGGCACCGGCAGCGCCCCCGCTGTCGTCTCTCCCACCGTCAGCCCCTCCGAAGTCCCCACCGCTGGTGCTGGCAAGGCCGCTGCCCTCTCCGGCGCCGGCCTCGCTGGTGTCCTCGGTCTCGCTGCCATCCTCCTCTAAATTCCTGTCCATGCGTGACAGCCAAGCGTTTCGACTTCCACGTCTCATGATCCCACGATTCTCTTGATCGGTAATAGCTAATACTGCCCCGCCAACGGCCATGCTTCGGCATGACGTTGCGGCGCCAAGGGGGTTGCGCTTGGTGAACTCAAATGGCTGTGGAGTTGGATGAGATTATGGATCTGGATTTAGAGAAGGAAGAGATTTATTTAAAGGATACCCAGGGCTAATGATAACGGGGAACGCAGAGTCCCAACTCTGTTTGGATTCTGTGTTTGTATGAACTTCTTAAAGACTTTTTTTTCGGGAAATCATTGGGACTTTGCACACGCTTTCAACCTTTTTACCACCATTTTTGCATTCCCTATTAGATGGCTTGGTCCGCGGTGTTGTTTTCTCATGTATCCCTTTACAAAGGTTTTGAACGACGGCTCACATACACCCTTCTTACCCCTCGATGGAATTGTGTTCCAATGGAGAGTCCAGTGGGTTCTCTCTCCGATTGCCAGATACACAATATCAACACTCTTCCATTTTGAACAAGCTGCGTTTCGTGTGACATGAGATCTACTACGTGAACTAACTAGAAACTTCCAATGCGCCTTATGATCGCTGAAGAAAATGTTCACCAATACTTGGAAACGCAGTGGATTGAGTTGCCTGGACGATCATCCGCTGACGATCTTCCGCCGGCAAACACCCAAAGCGCTCGAATCAGCCCCCAAACAAAAAGGGCTCAACGGTCCGACTTCCAAGGTGGCATGCATTGACAACCAAGTCCACCAGGACAGGGTCCACACCACCAGCGCTGTCACAAAAGCGCTGATCTCGCCGTGGACAAAACGGGTGAGCCAACCTCGCCGAAAAGACCATGACGACGGGGCAGAAGCATGTGGCCAGCATGCGATTAGTTCCTGATGAGGGTGGACTCGGTGGGGGCCCGACTAGTGGAACCGGGCAGCCGTTATCGCGATGGCCTCTCTGGGCGACCGACCGACCGCCTTTCTGCACCTTTTTGCACCTTTTTTCCAGAAAGTTGTTCGGCAATTGCTCCGGCCAAGGGCGGTATCTCTCAGCCAAGAAGCCGACCTCTTCCAGAAGATGATTATGCAATCAATTATTTCGAGGGACACAAACAGAAATGGTTACGAAAATGAGGATACGAACCGAATTGAACCTCGCCACCAACACGAAGTCACATTTCATCTCACTACTTTACGCGCTCACCCATCACAACAACTCACACGCACTTTTCACTTTACAAGGTCGTCGGTCCAAACTCATCACCGTCACTTCCGCCATTTTCGATTGTGACGTGGCTGCACAAACAATCCTGCCAATACAACATGTTATGCAAGGTACGCGCCTCTAGCATGCATTCCCCATTGGTCCGATTAGGAAGGTTCAGTTGAAGAGCAGCATCAGTATCTCTACTGGACGCGCTCTGCACCACACCGACGGGAGGGGTGCGGAAGGTAATCACTTGGGCAGGCATAAGCGAGATACGTATACAGACTGGAATGGAAGGTGGGGGCAATGGCAGTTATCAGTTGTCGTCGCCAAGAGACAATCATCTTCAACACATCAACGCAGCGACACAACGTCACCCAGTTGAAGTCAGTTCATCACCAAAACTATCACCGCGAAGCGCCAGCAACCAAATCAGGAACGTGACAGCGCTATTTCCTTCATTACTAGGTTAGACACCCGCGGCAAGGCGTCAGCGGCAACCTGTGCCCATCAACAGACGGTTTCGAGTGATGGCCACGCGATGTTTACCAGCCTGGCGGTGACCATCTACACATTATCCCATCCAATTCGAAAGAAGCAGGTGCCGGTCCAGTCTGGAATAATTATCTGCCTTCTGCCAGGTAGACGTCTTACGTCTTGGGCATGGTGGACGGATTATCTGTGATCACTCAGGATACACCGGTTCAAGCCTCGAACTGCTTGTCTACCGGAGCGAACTGCGGCATCACCATTCATTTGTTTGTGATGGCCTGTCAATGACTTCTATCAAGTTACTTGTCCTCGTCACGCTTTTTCCTAGACCTTTTATCCGATTGTTCACTGACTCTGTCTCGTTGGATGAAAGCAAGCTGGCTGAGACTTGGAGGGTGCCCCTCGCACCATAGCATTCATTGCTCTTGAACGATCCTTTGGTTCCGTCAGTTGGCAAGTTTCGTCTTGACAGCCGCTTCAACTGACAACTATGGTACCATCCAGCCATATTATACAGTTTTCCCTTTACGGAGATGTTTCGGAAGTCAAGTGACTGAGCCTCCATCTTGATCTCAGGAGGAAGCCCGGATGTTGACAAAAGCATCAGACCGAATCTTCTACATGATCCTATTCCCGCTGTTGCGGAGTGTTTCAGCACATGGGTGATGTCCAGACCCTCCTCTCACAAGGAATCCCAGGCCAGAGAGGCTACTTCTGAACAGAGCAACAAATTCCACACCCGGATCTGGAAGACGGGACATTTAAGGCTGATAGTGCCCCACCCGTACCGCGCCGATCCGGTCCACGTGGGTGAAGCCGTGATCCGACCCCGGTGTTCGGGTGGGCTACCGAGAGTTCGGGACGTATCCATCCCTTCCTGCTTCTCGCTGGGTCATATAGCCTTTTCATCATGCATGCTTTTAGAGCTTCAACTGGCCTATCCTTGCTACTGAGCCAAAAGGCATCCGCTGGTAGGGCTAGCTTCTGTCGTCTTGATCGATTATATCAATGGAGAGACTTCCCATGTTATCTACTTCTGTCTGTCATGCGCAGATGCTAGGGAGCAAGAATATCTTACGTTGCTTTAGCTTTCACTGCAGAGAAGGCGACCGAGTGGTGGTTGTGGGCACAACCTCATGAGATCCTTGATCCAAGTTCTTATGTGATCCGGCACCGTCTAGTTTTCCTGAACCATATTTACCTGGACATGTGGTAAGCCCTACCTTTCATTCACTCGACCGAAACAAAAACACAGTCGGCAGCCATTTACCCGACCACTTATACATAGCCCTAACCAGCTGCGGGCTAGTATGGTAATGCCCTGACGGCCCTCCGGATGCCCAAGCCCATGATGGCTTCAAACCCCAAAGAGAACTCTCCTGTCTCCGACATGGCCACGAGTTCTCGGGACATTCTGCCCATTCACGTTATTGCTTCGGCTACCTTCAAGTCCCGAACCAGAGATGGGCGTTAGCCGGCCCTCCATTAGTGCCTTCCCCGCGTCGATCCCCCAGACGGATCTTTGGGGTAGGAGCATGGGGGAATGCGGGGAACTACCCACTTGGCACGCCGACGACACATGCCACGAGCACGTCTGTCATCTGGAATCCAGTCCAAGATCGAATTGGAAGACCGCCGATGACCTCCTCTCCACCAATTCTCCAAGTCTGAAAACTCCGAGGCTGATGAATCTGTTTGGAATGGGGTTTGAGGCCAGCCCACGGGTGTGATATCACTTGTTTGCTCGTCTCCTCCCTGACCCCATTACTATATATACCTAACCAGTCCCGTCACTGAGACATTCCCTCTTCTCTGCATTCTTTGTCTTTTTTCGCTTATGCTATATTCCAACAACCTTCCGGGCCTTATCGTTTACTTCTCTATACGCTCTAGTCCTCTTGTAGGTCTTATCTCAAGCAACAGCACGTCCCTTCATGAATCTTCGTCAGCTAACAATCCATACCTAGATAGAAATAGAACACATTACGAATCCCTAGCCATAATGGCTCACCCTCAAGATGAGGCCCAGCATCTCTCCCTCACCGACCCCGAGGTCTTCTGGGGTCATCAAGCTGAACAACTTCACTGGCACAAGAAGCCCTCTTCCGCCCTGAAACGTACGACTAAGAACCTGAAATCGGACACCTCTCACAGCCACTGGGAATGGTTCCCCGACGGCGAGCTATCTACCTGCTATAACTGCATTGACCGCCATGTCTTAGCCGGACGTGGAGATCAGCCCGCCATCCTCTATGACAGTCCAGTCACGAACACCAAGCAGCGCTTGACCTATAAGCAGCTTCTTCATGAGGTCGAGACTTTTGCCGGGGTTCTGCGAGAGGAGGGGGTCAAAAAGGGAGATGTTGTTCTTGTTTACAGTAAGTTTACCCATACCGCTTTCACTATTGCTCGGTAAGCCAGCTACTGACATATTTGTCTGTATATAGTGCCGATGGTGCCAGCCGCCCTGATCGGAATCCTCGCCGTCAACCGTTTAGGCGCCATCCACGCTGTTGTTTTCGGTGGCTTCGCTTCTACAGCCCTAGCCCAGCGCATCGAAGCCTCGCGTCCAGTCGCTATCTTGACCGCTTCCTGTGGTATTGAAGGTAACAAAGGGCCTGTCAGCTACCGCGCCTATATCGAAGAGGCTATCAGCATCTCGTCCTTCAAGCCACCCAAGACCATCATCTGGCAGCGTGAGCAGCTAGTGTGGCGTCCGATCAAGAAGACTGAGGGCGAGCGGGATTGGCAGAAGCTGGTTAAGAGCGCGCGGGCTAGAAACGTCAAGGCTGCATGCGTGCCTGTGAGGTCGGCTGACCCTATCTACATCATCTACACCAGCGGAACAACAGGTCTCCCTAAAGGTGTTGTGCGCGATAATGGCGGTCATGCTGTTGGCTTGCACATGTCCATTTCGTATTTGTTCGGCATACATGGACCAGGTGACGTGGTAAGTTAACCTCTCGTTCACTGCTCAATGTTTTATAGGCGAGTTGTACTAACAAGTCCGGAATAAGATGGGCTGTTTCAGTGACATAGGCTGGGTGGTGTCCCACAGCTACACGCTTTATGGTCCCCTTCTCACCGGCGCCGCTACGGTCCTCTACGAAGGTAAGCCAGTCGGGACACCCGACGCTTCAGCCTTTTGGAGACTAGCAGAGGAGTACAAGATCAACACCATGTTCACCGCACCAACAGCACTCAGAGCCATCCGAAAGGAAGACCCTGACAACGTCTTTATCACCAAGATTGGCAAACGGGGAGGACTCAAGAGCCTCATGGCTCTCTTTGTTGCCGGAGAGCGGTCCGAACCAGCTATCATTACCATGTACCAAGACCTACTCAAGCGATATGGCGCTGCAGGCTCCCAGGTTGTGGATAACTGGTGGTCGTCGGAGTCCGGCTCACCGATTTCGGGTGTTGCGTTGGTTCCGCACGCAGGCAAGAACAGGAAGACGAATGTGAAGGATCATCCGCCACTCGCTATTAAGCCCGGGAGTGCTGGAAAGGCCATGCCTGGGTTTGATGTCAGGTATTTATTCTCCGCTATTCCCGCGCCTTTAAAATGCATGGGTAACTAACCTTGAACCGTAACATTCAGAGTTGTGGATGACGAAGGTAACGAGGTCCCCAAGGGAAACATGGGGAACATTGTTCTGGGTCTTCCATTAGCACCTACTGCGTTTCGGACGCTTTGGGAGGATGAAGAGCGATTCTGGAGGAGTTACATGCTGCGCTTCAATGGCAAGTGGGTAGACACTGGTGATGCCGGCTACATCGACCAAAAGGGGTACATTCACATCATGGCTCGGACTGATGACATTATCAACGTTGCCGCTCATCGTCTTAGCACAGGCAAGTTTACATTACACCGTCTTATGCCTTCTCGGTCTAACACACCCCATCAGGCACGCTCGAGCAAGCAGTTACAAGCCACCCCCTCGTCACCGAAGCATGCGTGGTTAGTATTCCTGACGCTCTTAAGGGTCAACTCCCCTTCGCCTTCGTCAGCACCTCGGACGGCAACGGCGGTGACGTCAAATCAGACGAGCAGCTGTTCCAGGAAATCCAGAAGCTTGTCCGCACCCAGGTTGGCGCCATCGCCTCGCTCGGCGGCATGATCCGGGGCAAGGGCATGATCCCCAAGACGCGCTCAGGCAAGACGTTAAGGAGAGTCTTGCGTGAGCTGCTAGAAAACGCGGTCCATGACGAGTTCGACAAGCCGGTTGACGTCCCGTCGACGGTAGAGGATCCGAGCACGGTGGATGTGGCGAGGGAGAAGGTCAGGGAGTATTGGCATCAGAAGGGCGGGTTGCATGCGGCTATTGAGGCTAGGGCGAAGCTTTGAGAGATACATGCGTCAATCAAATTTGTATCTGCTTCTTGGCCATCGTTCTTTCCTCGTTCTTCGAATGACAATGGTTTTATTCTGGAAAGAACAGAGGAGCAGTGAGGTGGAAGCCATAGTCGGTGGTCCAGACGTGGAAGGTATACACAAGGTTATCCTGTTCTGGCAGCCTCGAGGCTGTTTCGGTTCTTCTTCCCGACCTTCTTTCTTCCCCCCGGAGCTTACTTCTCCACCCGTTGACCTTATGTCCGTTGTACTAAACCTTTCTTACGACCGATAAGCACTCGCCAAAGACGCGTGAGATGTGAGACGTGTGATGAACAACGATGAGCATGTTTGAGGCTCCGAGACAATGAAGCTAGATAAACACACTAATATAAGTTAAAAGCTAAGCCCGATCCGACTTATACCATTCCGGGCCCCACATCACCAAAAACTTTGCAATATAATCCCTCATATCCACCCACACTTTCAACAATCAGCTGCCCGATTAGCTCAGCTGGTTAGAGCGTCGTACTAATATCAGTTTTCTGATATCATGTCAATGCGAAGGTCAACAGTTCAATCCTGTTATTGGGCATCTCTTTTTTGCACATCTTTTTTTCCACTACCATACCAAAATGGACATCATGTCACTATTTTCTCTTTTGCACTTTTTGGTGGTTTTGTTCACCTCATCCAAACACCCTGCTGCCACCTGTTCCGACGTAGAGTCTTCATCCGTACTTCGCAGTCCAAATTGCCACTCGACTGGCTTTGCGGTCCCGATGTCAGGTCCGGTCCCGTAACCTATCTCTGCCATGTTCCAGACTCCCGCGCCGCAAGTCCTAGAGTCCAAGGATATACTTCAAATACGAGGTGGACGAAACCAACGCGGCCCAGCCAAGGCCGTTCGTTCGCTCGTTGAACGTTGGAGGGGGGGCTTTGTGACACCAACCACCAAGAGAGTTGTGGCTCTATGAGTTGGACGGGTCGTTTGAAGTCTTGAGGACGTCTATGGTACGGGTTAGTCAGTAGAAGGGAAGAAGGGGGTTTGGAAGATTGGCTGGATCGGAGGGTACCGGACCCTATCAACCATCAGGTAGCTGATCCTAGGCGGGTCAGGTCAGGCGAGAACTAAGGATACAAGGTACCGCTTCTACGCAATCGTAAGAGATTTACCTAGCTGAACCTCCTAACCTTCATACAGTTTAGCCGGACCGGCAAGCCTACTTTTACTCCACTTTACACCCCTAATAGCCCCGCCAGCCGACTATAAGTAACCCTACCAACCGTATACCCCGTACCAGTAATCTTATAGAATCTCGCCCAGCCTCCCCACCTTTCTCCCCTCCTCCTTCTTTAAACAACAACCTTTCTCGATTCTAATTCGTACCCTCACATCACTAGAATCAATCAAATAACACTACTATACAATACTAAACTATCAATTGCAATAAATCCAACGACGTATTCAAACTCACCGCTATCAAGTATTAAAATCCCTAAAATTTCTATCGCGGGTTTAATATTAAAAACCCGACCGAACCTACAATAAATTTTATTTTAAATTATTACCATTACTACCCTACTATTACTACCCTACTATTACTACCCTACCATTATTAACCTATATTCTAATTATAATTTCTTACCGTACAATTCCCCTCCCTACCCCTTTATTTACCCAGATTTATTATATTGATAAAATACTACCGAATTTATTCTATAATACTTTATTTTCTTTAATAATAATAATAACCTCGACTTCTAAGTCCTATTACCCTTTCTACAATATCGTTACTAAGTAGAAGAAGCGTAGTAAAAAAGTTAAACCCCTATACGAATAGTATTAAGCCAGACTATACGTTTACCTTCCCTTAGCCTAATCCGCCAAACTTCGTCGCAGATATTTTTATTGTATTAAAATTAAAGTATTAGATTTCCTCTTCTTTTATTTTATTCCTATTGGCAATTTTAACTGCTATAGTCGCAACTTCGAAACTCTTAAAATTAATCCTATAATCGATAGCTATAATTATAATCTACTTACTAGTTTCCATGGCCTAATATATTCCTAAATATTAGAGTATTTTAATATACCCCGTTCTATTCTAGTATATTAATAATTATAAAGAAATTAGGTCATTTACGGTAAAGAATTTCCTTTCCGACCTAAATAGCTAGAATTAGAAAAGTAGTTATTTAAGTACTTTATTAAAAAACGTAAAATAGGCGATCTAATATATATCGGCTAATTTAAAAGAAAGTCTAAATATCTGTTTTATTAACTAACTAATTAATTCTATATAGAATTTAATTTTTCAACCGGTTAGTTCAAAAAATTTTTATAGTAGTATAATATTATACTTCGTTGTATTATATAATAATCTTCAAAATTACTAATTAATTATCTTCGTCTTTCAATTAATTTTTTAAAATTCGTTAAAAAAAATACAACCATCCCTATAACGCAATTAATCAACCGTTTAATTTATAGCCTGCCTACTCCTTATAAAATTAATAAGCGGTTTATTATTAATTTTAATAAAACCTTTATACCCTTTAAATTCCTCGATAACGCTACGTACGATATTAAAGGTAATAATACTATTATAAGTAAAATGGACAAGAGTAGTTAAAATAAGCGGTAAACTACCTTTATTCTATATATTTTTATAAATAGAGTTTAGAAATTAAAACCGAAGCTCATTTTTAAAGGTACGTTAAATACTAAAAAAAGGAAAATAATATAAAATAAATTAAATATTTCTTTTATCTTTTATTTTTTTCTTTTATTTTATTTTTTTCTTTCTTTCCTCCCCCCCTTCTATCCCCCCCTTATCTTCTACCCCTTATATTACGCTTTTAAACTATAAATCGTATATAAGTCCTATAATAAACTAAAGCCGTATTATCTTACTACCTATAAGCAAATAGGTAAAATCCGAACCGAAGAGGGTAAATCAATGCAACGCTATATATATATAGAGCTTTTACCTTTTTTCTTTTCCCTTCTTCTACCTTATATATCGCTTCTAAATTATAAATTATATATAAGTCCTAAACCGAATATTAATACTATATTGCCTACTACCTACGGACAAATAGGTAATCCGAACTAAGGCGGGCAAATTAGCGTAATACTATATATATATAAAGCGAAAAAAAGAAAAGAAAAAAGGTAGAAATTAAAAGAAGTTAGAATTTATACTTTTTTTCTTTCCTAAATTCTTTTTATTTTTCCTAAATTCGTTTTCCCTTTCCCTAAATTTATTTTCCTTATATTATTTTATATATAAATAAAATCGATACTTATAATCTAAGGGTAACGGTCGAATTTAATGAAACGGTATATAATAACGAACGGTTAATAATTAAGTAGATTAATAAAGAATTAAATACGGTAGTAGGTAATAATAGTAATAAGGCTTTACTAATTTTCAATACCGCCGGTTTCTATAAAATAAAGAATATCTTTAATACTTTCGATAAATATAATATTAATAAAATATTAATCCCTAACAGTCTTATACCCCTACTACAACCCTTCGATACCTATATTAATAAATCTATTAAAGTATACCTTTTTGACGAATATAAATAGTACGTTAAGGAACGAATAATTATTAATAATAAATTCAAAAAATAGACTCCTAATAAGAAAAAGATCATATTTACACACATTATTATATAGTCTATTAATCGTTTTAATAAAGAAAACCCTAGCTTGGTAGCGAAGTCCTTTATTAATTATAATATTTCTATATACCTAAACGGTTTAAAAAATTAGAAAATAAAAATAAAAGGTATTAATTAATAGGACATCGACTTTTCGAACTTCCAACAATCCAACAACGCTAAAATTATTAATAACTATATCGAACCGGAAGCGGAGGCCACTATTAACGAAATAGGTATAAATTATACTAATTACAATATAGTTCAATTAAAGGCTTTCTATAGAGTTCGACAAATTTTCGGGTATAGCAAGTTAAAAAGGCTTAAACTTATCGCCAAACTTATTACGGCTAACGAAGAAGTTCTCATTACGGCCGATTCAAGGATCGATAATAAGGAAATTAATTTCAAAGTCGAAATAGAGGGAAAAAGACGCTCAACGGCGCCATTTCAACTAATTTAATATTATTATCAATATTAATCCCTTTCAAAACTCCTCATCTTCACTATCGTCATCATACAAGAAAATCCCAATGCCCCTTTTCAACTCCAGTCCCGGCTCCGTCTTTACCGGCCTAGGCTCCGGCTTCCCCGGCCCAAGCTCCGGCTTCCCCGGCCCAGGCTCCGGCTTCACTGGCTCAAACTCATCATCTTCAATAACAATCACCTTATTTACCTATATAAAGGCTATCCCTTCTTACTATTCCCTCTCAACACTATATTTATCGTACTATCGCCACTACCTTCCTCTTAACTTAATAAAGCATCTAACCAAATAATTATCATCCAACATATACTTTTCAATAATATCTCTACACCACTCTCTAACCCAGCCGAAATACCAACCGTCCTTCTCTAGGGAAAGCCTAATAACGTATATAAAATCTTTAGAGGAGGAGGTACGGTAAACGACGTTATATTCATTATTTACAATAAAAACTCTAATATCTTCGAAGTCTTCTATTGTCAGGTCGCTAAGGACCTATTAGTTGGCTAGCCTTGTAGAGGCTCGGGGCGAAATATTAGAAGGAAGCGAGTTATTCCAATTAGTACCGTATCGTAGCGTTGGATAACGGTAATGCCGCTCCGGCCTTAATTACTATAGGATTAAAGGAGCAATACTATAAATAGCTATTTCCGTTAGTTCCGGAATAGAGAAATTAAATTTTAATTTATCTTTTACTCTCTCCCTTAACTTAGTTTCCCTACGTATTTACCCTATTTATAATTATTTCGACCTACTTACTTTTATTATCCTAATATATTAAAGCCTCAACCCCTATAGGAATTAAACTAATACTAATAAAATATAAATACGTAGTAGTCGTTCCGTTTCCTAAACTACCCGCTAAAGTTCGCGCATTCGTTTTTATACCTCTTCCGTAATATAAAACCGTATTATTATACCGCTAATTGCTAATACCTTTCTATTTTCTTCGCCGCCTAAAATTACCCTTTCTTAAAACCCTAATATCATTATCCTAACTATATCCCCCCTTTATTATTAGCCTACTATCGAAGAAGTAAACGATAATAATAGCGATAATAATTAGTCCTACTCTTTTAAAAAAAATTATAATTATTTCGATTACTTCGAAATTAATACTTTTAAACGTAAATATAAATTCTTTAAAGTCCGCGCTAACGCTATTTAATTCCTATTCTCTTACTTTCCATTATATATATTAATTTAAAATTAATATACTTTTATCGATTTATTTAAAAGCGATTAATACGGTAATTACTTTTTCGTTCCTTTCAGCTTCTATTATAAAGATTATTTTTTTTATAATTAAATTCGTCTTTCTATTATACTTCCGCTTCCCGCTATCGCTCCGCCGGTTATTATCTTTAAATCCCTTATATCCTCCTAGCCTATTTAAACCTCTTAATTATTTTCTTCCGGTTACCGTCCTAAATATAATATTATTAAATTTACAGGTAAAAATTATATTTAATTATATAATTATATTTACAATATTAATAATTATTATAAAAATTTCCCTAATATTTTTATTAATTACGTTATTAATTATATTAAAAGTAATTTTAAAAACGTTTAAATCCGCTATATTACCGGCTTTAAAGAATAGTTAAATTATAACCCTATCCGTAACGAGCCTACGTAATTAAAATTTTAAGACTTTTTAAAGAGAGAATTTAATATTAGTATATAGAATATTAAGCGTAGTATTTTTATTAATTTTGAATGAATATATTAGGGCCCTACGGAATCCGTCCGTAATTTTTATAATTGATATTACGTCGAAGAATTTAACTTACTTTATAAGTAGTAAGAATATCCGTACATTATTATTTAAGCTAATTACTTTCGTTTTTAATTATAAAAAAGTATTTTAATAATAGCGGGTATTAATATTCTAAATTAGGTGGTAGCGTACGCGGAGCGGTTAAACGGTTTCGAAATTAATTTTAAACCATTTATATAACGTTATTAATTTTAAATATCCTTTTCTAATTAATTATTATCGTTTTCTTTTCTTACTATTATTCTATCTTTTATTTCTATTCTTATTTCTAATTCTATTTTTATTAATTAATTTATTACTCGTTATCCCCTTCCTCCCTTTATAATAAACTCTAATATTATTTATAATTATTATAGTTAGTAAAATTATATTTATAGCCGTTATATTTAAATGAAGTTACGTAGTATTTATTATAAATATAATAATATTAGTTATACTGTATTTATTTATATTAAGAAGGTTTATTTTAATTACGGTCAAATTAAATATATAGCGTATAATTATTCCTAAGCCTTTAGAACGCCGGCCTAAAGTACGAACGTTAAATTAATTATATTAGTAAGGATAGTATTAGCCTAAGAAAGCGTAAATATATTATAATTAAATTTAAATATAAAATTATTAATAAAGATTTATAAGGATTGGTAGAAAATATATAGGTTAATAAATTTTAATATAGAATTGAATTTTATTAGGAGGTATTTATTTTTAATAAATATTAAAATTGAATTTATAAACTATTATTTCGTTAATTTCTCTTTTTAACCCGTCCTTATATAAAGTTCGATTATTTATTTTATTAAATTATATAATTCTTATAATACTTAATAGAAATATTAAATTATATTTATTATTATTAATTCCCTTAGCGTTAATATTATTTTTAATTACCTTTAATTTTACGAATATAATTTTAAGATCGATTAATTCCGAAGGAGATTCTATTTTTATATTAAGGCTAGCGATTTAAATATAAGCTAGAAATTAACGAAGGAAGTTTATAAAATTGTAATTTACTTTTATAGGTTACGCTAGGACTCTATCCCAATATTAGATTTAAAGGAAGCATTATAGGCCTCTTAGAACTTTAATCCCCCGCTATTTACTAATATTTTATTTAAAGTACTTATATTAATTTAAATAGAGTTTTCTACCTTATTTAACGACTTAGGTCTATCCGGTATTTATTTTAATATATCCGCTACTATATTCCTTAATATACTTTTTAAAATTTTTTATATTATATTAAATAGAATTTATCCCCCGTTAGAGCCTTTATTAGAATTAATACTTCCGGTACCGCCCGAGCCGGAAGAGGACGTAGCGCCTACCGTCGCCGAACCGATAATTCCGCTTAAATATAAAGAATTCTAATAAGTATTCGAAGTATCGGCCGCCCTTTTACTATAATATAACTATTTTAAATACTATATTAATTTAAAAGAAGGGACGTTTACGCTTTAAGGACCGATTTATACGCTTAATATTAAGGAATTAGAAATATTCTAGGAATAGTTAGCGGAGGCGTTATATAAAAAATAAATTCGGCCTTCCATTAATCTAGTAGGGGCTCCTATTATTTTCGTTCTTAAAAAAGGAAATAAATTAAAATTATATATTAATTACTAGGCGTTTAATAAAATTACGAAGAAGAATTATACAATATTACTACTAATTAGGGAAATTTTGAACCGATTAGCGTTAATAAGGATTTTTATTAAATTAGATTTAAAAGACGCCTATTATTATATCTGTATTAAATAGGGAAATAAAGAGAAAACGGCGTTTCGTACGAAATATAAGCATTACGAATTTTTAATTATATTTATAAAATTAGTTAATATTCTAGCGACGTTTTAAATATATATTAACAATACTTTAGTAAAATTAATTAATACTATTTATATTATTTATTTTAATAATATTATAATTTATAGTAAAAATAAAAAAAATTATTATAAGTATATTAAAGAAGTTTTGTAATAATTACGCGAACGTAACCTCTATATTAATTTAAATAAATACGAATTCTATATTTAAAAAGTATTATTCTTAAGCTATATTATATTATTAAAGGGTATTTCGATAGACTTAGAGTAGGTAGAGGCGATCGTAAATTAGGAAATTCCGATAAACGTTTATAATACTTAAATTTTCTTAAAGTTTATTAATTTTTACCGACGGTTTATAATATTATATTTTAAAGTAATAATACTGTTAACGGAATTATTAAAGGGAAATAAACGACGGCCGTTCGAATTATTAAATAAAGCGAAGGCAGCGTTCGAAGAATTAAAGCGGCTATTTTAGGAAACGTTTATATTAAGGTACTTCGATCCGTTATTACCTATCCGAATAGAAATAGACGCGTTAGATTTTACAATTAGGGTAATATTAATATAATTGTATAATATTTAATAGTATTCTAATTACGTTCTTTTCGAAGAAAAAGTCGCCAGAGGAAATTCGGTATAACGTTAGGGACGGAGAATTATTAATTATTATCGGGGCGTTAAAAGCGTAGAAATAATATTTATTATATATAGATAAATTATTTTTAATAATTATAAATTATTTGAATTTCTAATATTTTTAAAATAAGGATAAGGTTAATACGAAATAGAATTATTAGGCGTTAGAATTAGCGGTATATAATTTTAATATTAAATATTGGGCAAGGAAATTAAATCCGGCGGACGGGTTATCGAAAAAATTATAATTATATAAAGTAATAAATATATTAGGGAACGGTTATTTATTATTAAAAGTATTCGAAGAAAGGGAAACGAAAGGTAGGGTAATAAAAGAAGGTTTTATATTAGGAAAAGACGTTAAAAGAATATTATTAATTAAAAAGGAAACGTAGAAGGTAGTAATAGAATAAAAGGAGTAAAATAAAAATAGCGGAGAGGACGAATTAATATAAGGATTAGAATAGGAAAATAATATTTAGGAATAGAAAAGAAGGAAGCGTAAAGAATATATTAATAAGAGCGAACTTAAAGAAATACTGAAGAAGAAGGTAAAATTCGTAGACGAGGATACTATAACGAAGAGAGGGAAAACGAATAGTATTATTATCGGGTAAATAAGCGTATACGCTATTATTATAAAAGTAAAAAAAGAGGAAAAATTATTACTACTATTAAATTAATAAATAATAAAAACGTAGAAGGAAAATCCGTTTATTTTAGAGGAAATGTAGAAGGAATTAGGGAAAGGGCATAGAATAGAGAATTAGAAAATAAAAAAAAATAGAATCTTACATTATAATTATTAAATTTATATTCTAGAACATTTATATATAGAATTTTTATATACTTACTACAATAATACTACTACCGGTTATTTAAAATAATAGAAAACCCTTAAAAGGATTAGCTAATTCTATTATTAACCGATTATTACTATTGACGTCGAAACGTATATATATTAATACTTAATTTATTAAAAAACGAAATTATAAAATTACCGACTTTATAAACTCTTAATATCCTTACCTATTCCTACCGTCCTTTAATAAAATATTTCTTACAATTTTATTACTAGATTACTGCCATTATATAACCTTATTTTAAATTAAATTTATAACGCCGTTTTAATTATTATAGACTAATTTATTAAATTTGCCCTCTATATCTTAATATAGAAAATTATTAACGTTAAATAATTTTTTTTTTTTTTTAATAATACGTTTTTTAATAATTTAATCTACCTAATTCTATTATTTCTAATTAGGGTAATCTCTTTATAAACCTTTTTTAAAAGACTTATTACGAATTTTTAAAAATCCGACACTACTTTAATACTACGTAGTATCCTTAAACAGACGGTTAGACCGAACGTTAGAATTCAAATTTCGAACTTTATTTTCATATTTTCTATAATTTAGAATAAAGTAATTAGGCAAAGAAATTAATATTAATATAATAAACGTACAATAATTATTTTTATACCGTTATCGGGAAATCCTTATTCGAATTACTATTTAAGTATTATTTATAAAAGCCGGCCAATTTAAAGAGAGGCCGAAGAAACATATTATTTAATACCGCTACCAATTATATTAAAAAAATTATTTAAAATTGCGTTAATATTATTAAAATATTAAAGGTAATTAACGAAAGGTACGTAAAGTAATATAATAAATTGCATATAATTAAAGAATTCGAAGTAGGAAATTAGGTTCTTTTTAACGCTAAAAATATTAAATAAAAGCATTTAAATTGGAAATTATTAGATAAATTCTTAAGGCTTTTCCAAATTACTAAAATAATTAACGATAAAAAAATAGTATACGACTTAAACTTCCTTAATTATTATTATATTTACCTAATATTCTTTATTACTTTATTAAAATTATATTACAGCAACTTAATAGTAGTAACGCCCCGGAGCAAAATAATAAATATTAAAAGAAACGAAGAATAATATAAAATTAAAAAAATTATAAAATATATTAATTTAAAAAAAAATTAATAATTTTAAATAAAGTAAAAAGGGTATTTGGAAAATAAAAATAAATAAGTATTATAAAAGAATTTAAATTGCCTAAAAGTATTAGTAGAATATGAAGAGTAGGAGCAATAACGAAGGCATTTAAGAAGAAACTTAGAAACTAGGGCAATAAAAATTATTTAAATAAGTAGTAAGAATATAATCGCCGTTACCGCTATTAAAAAAAAATATTTAAATAAAGAATATAGATTATAAAGAAACGTAAATTATAAAAATTATAAATTATAAAAAACATAAGCCGTTAAAATATAAATTATAGAAGGAATAAATTATAAAAAATATAAACTATAAAAAACGTTGCTATAAAAGAAACGTAAACTATAGAAAACGTAAGCCGTAGAAAATATAAGCCGTAAATAATATAAATTATAGAACCGCAAAATATTAGGGTTATAAGGGAAATAAAAAGAATTAAGGAATTAAAAGAATATATTAGAGAACGTTAGGGCCAGCGAACCGAAGAAAATAGTGGCGTACTAGAGCCCGCTATTTTAAAAGCTATAATAATAAAAAGAAACTAGGGAAAATAACGAATTAAAAAATATAAAAGTACGTTAATAATCCCGTCTTCGACCTTTTTTTATTTAATTATATTTATTCCTCCTCCCTTTCTAAAAAAGGTTTAAATTACTAAAAAAAAGAATTAATAATATAAATATCGATATAGGAATTGAATCTATTATTTTAAAAATTATACCCCTACGCATAACCGTTATACTTATTAATAATTTTCGTATTTAAATTTTTCTATAATTATTAACTGCTATCGGTTTAATAATAATAGCGTTGTAATCTTTAACCGTAGGGGTACCGATAAAGATTAGAGTATTACTAATATAAAGTTAGGGGGAAATAATTAAGAGTAATAAACGTTAAATATTTATATAAATAGTTAATACTAATTAAAAAATATTATTAAAGGTAAATATAAATACGGTAGCTATAAGGAATTTAAATATATCGGTAATAAGGGCGGGGTTAATAATAAAAGTAGCGCTAGGGAAATTAAAATTAAAAGTATTTACCGCCTAGGAGGCTACATAATTAGGGTTAACGTTACGAAACCTATACCGAATATACTAAATTATTTTATAATTAGCTAATTCGTTAAATTCGCGAAGGAAAATATAAAATTATTTATAAAAGGTATAAATACTAGTACGAAGTTTAATAATATATTAACGAAGGACTTTAGTAGTTACAATACTAATAGGAATAACCGCCCCGAATTCGATAATAATATACGCCGATTTTTAAAAGGCGTATACTAAATTATAGAATACGGGAGGGAAATTATAAAAACAATTACTAACGCCGGTTTAGTAATAATTCGAATATTACATAGGTCAGTTAATTAAAAAGGTAAAAGAAAAAAAAGATTAGGATTAGAAATTAGGGGATTAAAAAAGAAGAAAGGGGATTTATAAATTAGGACGTAAATATATTTAATTATTATTTTTATTACAATAGTAATAAGGGTACTAAGAAGTAGGACCACTATAACATTTATAGTATCCTAAGTAAATTAAATATAGGGGGCTTTACGGATATTATTAAACGAAAAATAAGAATAAAATTAATAGGATAAATAAATGGGAAGATTTATTTAGTATTAATATAGAAAGTAATAAACCAATAAGTACGGAAAAATTACTAGTAGGCAATAAAGAGGGTAGCTATATTATTAATAATAATATACTAATTAATAATATACGTAGAGAGGAGAAAAAAGGAGGGGAAGAAAAAGGGGAAGGAAAATAAATTTTTATAGAAGAATTAAGAAAGTACAATTAAAAGAATTCGAAATAAGGTTAAAAATAAAATTAAATAATTAAAAGGGTATATAAAGAAATAAGGACGGGAAAATAAAACGATAAGGGGTAGAAAATAAAATAAAAAGGCGGATAAAGGGCGAAATTAAAAGTTAGGATAAAGGGGATTGGACAATAGTAAAAAATAAAGAAATAGGGAAAAGGAAATAGAACAATAGAAGTTAGGAAGTAAATTAAAAGGGCAGGTCGAAAATAGGATAAATAAGTAGAATAGGAAGAAGAAAAACTAATAAAGAGTAAGCCTTTAGGATTAAAAATAGCGATATTATAATAAGGAAGAAAGTACGGCGTTCGGGAATAGAAAAGACCGGTACGGCTATAAGCGCTAGCCGATAATTTTAATAATAAGCTGCTTCGAGTATAAAAGAAGATGGATTATAGGCGGAGGATTCGGTTATAGGGAAAAGATCGCCGGATTAGGGGTTTAAGTATAGAGGTTTTTGGGATAGAATTTTATAAGGGGGGGATTCGTATTAGGTCGCTAAGGATTTATTAATTAGCTAGCCTTATAGAGGTTCGGAGCGAAATATTAGAAGGTAGTAAATTATTTTAATTAACGCCGTATTATAGCGTCGGACAATAGTAATATTATTCCAGCCTTAGTTACTATAGGATTAAAGGAGCAATACTATAAATAGCTGCTTCCGTTAGCTCCGGAATAAAGAAGTTAGGTTTTAATTCATTTTTTACTCTCCTTCCTAACTTAGCTTCCCTACGTGCTTGCCCTGTCCGTAGTCACCTCGACTTACCTACCTCTACCATCCTGATATCTATTACGTTTATAAACAAAATTAAATTCAGTTAGCAATACAAATTATATATAATTTTACGTATAAACGACATCGATAGGCCTAAGGTCAATACGAGTTATAGCTGTGAGAAGGAAGGTCTGAAAATATCGTCGTTTTTATAACTGGTGTTAATAATAGATAAAAAAAAAGAAACCGAAATAGAAATCGAGATGGAAATCGAGGTGGCGGTCACCAAAATCCCCTCTTTTACCAAGCACTAGGCGTCCCTATACACACCTTGTCTAGCCACGTTTACTATATCCACACGGGTTACAATAGGCCTGCATAAGGGAGCTAACCATACTAAAAGAAGGTTAGGCTCTGGAAATATTATGGGGAGTAAATCTCTTACGACTGCGTAAAAGCGGTAATAAGTGATGTGTATAATGTGTATGTGGATGTATTACTGAGACAATAACTTGCTCAAGTGGAGCGGAAACGGCCACTACGAGCTTTCAGGGCTACGGGACTTACGGGACTATAAAGGCCACGGTGGCTGCGGGGGCTACGAAGGAGGAAGAAATAGATTGAGAACCATTATATTGTGTAACTGTTCGATTTCTGTTGTGTTCGCATACTTACAGTCAGCCAGTCAGGTAGCTAGTCTATCCTTTGTCAGTTCCGGTTTCGCTCTTCTCTTTCCTCCTCTTGTCAATGTATTCCTGGCTGGTCGTTCGTTGGGTTAGTTACGTGTGGTACAGGCATGTAGGTAGATAGGTATTCTCTTCCTTTTCATTCTTCTTCGTTTGTATGAAGAAATTGTTTCGAAAACGGATTTTAAACAGTTTTAGATTCATACCAGCTCCGTCTGAACCAAGGCCTTTGAAACCCCAAGTAAACAAGGCATGCTGTTCAGTGACATATAAGTAGTGTCCTATTTGACAAGTGTGAGTGGTTGAGTAAAGGCCTGTTCGTTTCCGCTGTAAGAAGTTAACCAGTTAAGATTTTTGCAGTATTCGGGTCGCAGTAACGATATAACGCATTACTGCTCTACTGCTCCTTTTTGCGTTCGTCAAAAAAAACTTATTTTTCATGCACGCCCTGCAACCACCTGCAACTACCTGTACTTACCCCAAATCTTCGATTTGGCCAATTAGAAGGCCAGAATTTTCAAAATCCTTAACAGTAGTTCTTACTGCCAGACTGCTCAAAATCGAGCTGTAGTGCGGTAAGAACTGCAGTTAAAAGCTCAACCCCCTATAAATATAGGGGATGGCCGTCGCAAATACTACTTATAAGAAGGATGGCCGTCGCAAATATTATAAGAAGGATGGCGATGATAAGAGTGGTGGTAATAATGAAAAGGATGGTGGTGATGAAAAGGATGGTGGTGATGAAAAGGATGGTGGTGATGATGAAAAGGATGGTGGTGATGATGAAAAGGAGGAAGAAAGAGGAGGAAAGAAGAAAGGTAGAAAGGGGATGTTAAGCACCTCTTTCCATCTTGCAGCCAAAGTCTTGGCCTACCTTAATACTGCCTTAATATTGCAGGATTGCAGCTGCGGACCATGCGCGTTAAGAGGGCAGTTAAGGGAAAACCACTACTGCAGAAACGAACAGGCCTTAACAGTTATAGGACACCTAAATGCCAGCTCTGTGCGCTTCTGACTGCAATGAAGTTATCACTTGGGATTTATAACACGAGTATCAAAGTTGAGACGAAGGAGAACAAGCAACTAATTCATGTATTGGCCAATTATCTGGTAGATATTAGTACAGAGCTATGCCATAGAAAGGAATCAAGTCTTCATTAAACTGTTCTCACTTTACCTGGTTTTCGGCGTCGGACCATGAGGTCTCACAGAACTGACAACGCAAGACCAACCAAGTCAGTTAGTTGGCTAGGCCAACATGGATCGAGACGTGAGGAGGAAGCCAACTTGTAATGCTCATGGAGCCTTTCAGTGATGATCTCAGTTTTCTGATTATGGAGGCAGTCGTAACATAGCAAGCGGCAGAAATGGGCTCCCGATGCCCAAGATCCAGACCCTAGCCAACAGACACCAACGAAATCAGAAGATATAGCGGACACAAATAACACATTCGTCGGCTGTCCTATAATCTGTTGCCAAGATAGTCAAAGTAAGGACATTATACCAGGTGGAGCCGGTCTAGGCTACTACTAACGTAGGCACGTTCCACCACCGGCCATTCGGCCTTGACGGCTCAGCCCATCTGCCCATACTTTATCGGTCGTCCAGACTTCAGAAAGAGGGAAGCGCAGCGGAGATCCGACAATGCAAAAGCGTCAACTACCTGTTGAGCATCTCCCTTCACTAACCTAGCTTACCCTGCCCTAGCTCTACCTAAGACTATCTAGAAAACGTGTGCGTGCACGTTATGTGAAGCGCTGTGTCCATCCGTGAGCATGACAGGCACCGCAGAACCAACGAATTGCACAGAAGGAATCCAAACGGTCTGTTGTCTGTGTTGTGTCAGTCTCCATTCAAGGTGATCCTAGTTTGACATCATGCCATGTCATGTCATGCCATGCAATGCCATGCTATGCTATGCAAGAAAGGGGAAGGGAAGATCGGGGTGGGAACGAGCGGGAGGGAGGCACGGAAACAGAGGGAGAGAGAAGACTTGTGCGGAGGCAAAGACAACAGAGAGACAGACAGAGCGTGTGTGAGAGAGGGGAATGAAGAGAAAGGCAACGGCAACGACGACAACACTAGCATGCGATAACCCGTCCATCACGAGGAAAGAGCGTAACGGTGTGACGCCACGCACTATAGCTTCTCCTCAACGACATCTATCCATATCCATTCAATCCCCCCACACAGCAAAGTCATAGTATAGCGATGTTCACAATCCCAATCCTAGTCAGCTTCGGCTGGTCCCATCCATCCAGAACTCCTGAATTCCCCCCTAAGAAAACAAATTAATTGCACCGCCTGGCTACCCTTGACGAAAACCGAGAATCGTCACCAAGCAACCCAAGCAGGCGAGACGGGTCGACCACGTACGTGCTGCAGGTTAATATATCGTGCAGCTTTCTGGTTTTCGTTGGAGCAAACAACCTCCCCAAAAGAGATTGATTGACCACCAACACCCCCGCCCATGCCCATTCAGCACCACCACGACCACGACCACGACCACCACCGCTCGTCCTCATTCACCCCTTGTCCCTTGTCCTATCTGTCCGTTGCCTCTTTGTATGTATGCTGACCGACCTGGGACAACAGAAAACCAGGGGGAGAGGCACCTTTGGTTACGGCGCGCCGCACGCCGCCGCTCTCGCCGCCGATGTCGCCTTTCGGCGTTCGCCTGGAACCTAGTACGCACCCATTGTCCAACCATACCTCTGATGCAGCCAAGAAGGCAGCGAGCGGTAGAGAGAAGGAATAAAGACTGTTGCTCATATGCGGTGAAAGCAGATAAAAAGGCGATGGAGTAACATGAGGAGTAGACGAAGTTCTCGTAGTGGCGAACAGACACACAGGCGTCGGGAAGGAAGCAAGGAAAGGGCAACCGAAGACCGCTTTGAGTTTTGAAAAAAAAGAAAGATGATAGGCAGTAGACACACCCGTCCTTAATGACGGTATACGGATGGGATAGGATCGCCTGTTTTTGAACACCTGGTGGGTGGCCTTTCGTTGTCATCGTGACGAACCGTGCCTCGTCTGGCCTAGACCCAGACCTTACCTTCCCCAAACGCCGTACGGCACGACACTCCTCATCCTGGCAAAGCGTCCTGTGTCGTGCTGTTCTCTCTGCTGTATCTCCATCGTTGATCGTGGCGCCGGTAATACATCGTCGTGCTAGGTATGTGGCCCTTTTGCTTCGTTCCGCTGGTTGTAAGCTGTCGTGGCGTGTCATCGTGCTAGGGATGAAAGGCGTGCGTGCCACTGCTTCTCGCACACATCACTTCCTCCCCCATCCAAGGTTACTCTGCTTCACCCAGCTAACGCAAGCGAGGCGTGAGGTCGGGAAAGCATAGTAACCCGGAACCTTGGACAGGACAAGGAAAAAAAAAAAAGGACCAAGATAGTCGAGGCAGCGGCTGCCATACAACACACCATGTAAGCTCCCGTGTCTGTCCTTCACGGCGCCTTTTCATCTGGCGTTATCCTCCTCCTCATCGTCGGAATGCGCCCTAGTAGGTCCATCATCATGCTGGCGGCTTGTCCTTCGAGAAGGCGGAGAGAACGCTTTGCTGCCCCTTTGCCGCGATCTTGAGGTTAGCGAACCTCGCCTCGGGCAGCCGCTTGCCTGCCTTGATGCTCTCCAGAACCCTGGTCGGGAAGGAGAGGACAGCGTTAGCGTAAGCACAGTATCCGTCAAGCAGTGCACAATGCACCGCCGGTTCAACCATCGGAGAGGGGGTGGGTGAATGATCGTTTGAGTTTGGGAAGAGACTTTACGGAGTCCCAAGGAAGACGAACATGGAAGGGAAGAAGTACGTAGTAGCACAGTATACGCATGTCCTATGCCCAGCTTATTGCTAGGGAAAGGGGGCGGACTTACCATTCGACACCGACATACTTGACGCCACAACCGCCGACTCTGCGGATCTCTTTCTCCAGTTTCCCGCCGGCGAGTCCGCCACCGGCGCCGGTATTTCGACCGGCCGGTTTGCCTAGGATGACGTGGGTGACTTGGCGACGACCGAGATGGATGGACATACGAGCGCCATTCTCGGCGAGGACTTGCTTCAGTTTATGATCAGAGATCAGAGGATGAGTGCTACCATTCACGTATATATTCAACCCATGAAAGATTTTCCTGATGGTGCTTGGGCCTTTCTCCTCCTCGTCCTCCTTCTGTCGTTGTTGGACGTGTCCCAACCCCTGAGTATCATCGTCTTGAACATACTCGGCCCCTTTCTGTAGCCCTTTCTCTTCTGGCAGACAAGCCTGTGGCTGCGAAGTTGTTTGTGACGCCGTCGCCATGGTGCCAGGGTTCCGTAGCATATCGGCAACGCTGTTCAGTGCACGAGCTCGTACCTCCTTTGGGACCAGGACGCCACGCTTCTCGTCGAAATGTTGGGCGCCAGCACCAAAGGAGTCCGAGATGCGGTCGCCACCGGAAGGGCCGGCGCGGAACTGACTCTGCAGTTTCCTGGCACGAGATTCACGCCACCCGGTTGGCACCCGAGTTTCGGCTCGCTGATGACCGGCCGCTACCGAATTCCACGGGTCGAATGCGCGGCCAGAATGAACTGGCTCTGCCGGTGGCGGCTGCTTGGGATGGACAGGAGGAGCCATGGCACAACGTAGATTGTTTGCTTTGGACTCGTTGGTCGTAAGGGCGCCTTCCAGGCTGTCACGACGTCGACCGATTATTAAAGCGATCCAGTAGGCGGTCGTGGCGTTGTCGGGATGCGAAAACTGAATGTGCTGGTCAAATAACAGCCACTGACGGGTCAAAACTGGAGTGAAGGTGCACGGCAGGTTGGTTAAACATTGCAACTGATGGAATGAAGTGCGAGTGTTTGGTCAACACGTCGATCTGGAACACGACTTTGCAAAGGTGCCCGTTCCTTGCCGCGTCTCCATCATCAAAGCGCTCGCGAGGTCATGTGAGTCCCGCTGAGTGTGCTTCGTTTCAGCGGTCGCTTTGTTCCTGAGGCCTGTTAACCAGAATCCCTGAATTGTATGAGTTTTGTGGTGATGCACTAACAGAGGCTCTTACATAACGTCTCGCTTCACTGGGGCATGTCCGGACATCTTCCGGGCTATGCCTGCCGGGTGCCTCAAAACTAGTGAACGTACAACAAACATTGCCTTGCACCCTGGAACCCACCTTGGGAGTATCACACACGGGCACTCGAGGCATCGGATGCGTCCCCATATTGATTTCCCGTTAGTCTTCATTTATTTTGTCCCTTTAGGCAGAGTCGTTGGTCAGCTTTAGATAGAATGACACCAACAACCCGCGCCTGTTTCTTGTCAGCCTCCCACGCCAACGCCTCTCTCTAAACATTCCACTGGTCAAGTGTTGACCCCCGAAACCCCCCCTCAAGGTGCCGTTTGCTATCAAGCCAGAGACTGTTTCCTGAGCCGCGCAACTGCGCCGCCGCCGTGGACTCAGGTCGGCTGGCCGGGAAAGGCGCACAAACAAAGCAGGAACTGGTACCGAATCACACCAGCGTGACAAGGGTGACACAAAACCACAAAAACAGCAGACAATCAACGATACCCAGCCTCGGGAGGAGTGGCTCGAGAGGGGTGCTTGAACGCAAAGGCAACGAAAACAATCAGTGTGGAAGGAGGCGGCGGCGTTGGCGTACTTCTTCTTCTTGCTGGACAGCTCTCTTGCTTCTTGAGAAACAGTACGGTCTACTCTCATGATAATTCCCTTGATTTCGGCTCTTCCTTCCCCTTTCTTCTTCTCGGCTTCGGCTAGGAAGGACCCCTTTCTGGCTTCCCGAGACACGGTATGATCCACCACAAAACAGAGAAAAAGAAGAGAAAAGAAGGCCTGGACAACAACACAAGAAAAAGGAGGCTGCAATTGTTGCTTGCTTGCTTTGTCATTGCTATGTACTTGTGAGTAGGTACATATCTCCGGACAGGTACTGTAGCGCGGGTCACCATGTCCCCAGCCTCCTCACAAATCATCCGCCGTCAATGTCATCACATCATCCACCTTTCCCATCCTCAAATGACCCTACCTCTAACACTAGACTCTCGCTACATCGTGAAATCCCCTCCAAGGACTGTATACCCATCACATTTACACACTACCCTAGCTCGCCTAGCCAAGCGAAAGTGATAGTGAAAAGAGGAGGCTCAAGGGTCGACCAGTGGTCAAGATTCCGAATCTCATCGCCCACCACTGCACTGTAGATCACCGAACGGGCCGCCTTGTGCGAGTCTCAATCGCTCATGTACAATGCGTAATGCAAGTACTGCAGTAGCTATGCACAATTGCACGTACAGATGCATCAACGGCTATGTAAGGCATGACTGGTAGGTGAGTCTGTCTACCGTAGTGTATAATCAGTGGGGGCCGCGGTGGCGGTTGAGAGGACGACGACACAACAACAATGACGGATGCATGTGAGGGTTGCTTGTTAAGACAGTCATCATCTCCTGCTTATTCCTTTCCAGACAACTGCCGAGACCTGGCAAAAAGCAAGGAACAACAACTTCTCTTCTGTTCACATTGGAAGCTCTCTTGCAACCAGGGATCAGTTCGATATTGCGGCAAAGCAGCAAAACCCGGAGGCCAGCATTGACCAATCTCTTGTCTTTTTTTGTCTTATCCTTTTCGTTTCCGTCCATCGGGACTTTTCCCTGTCCTTTCGCTTCAGAACAGACAACTCCACCCCCAATCGAACATCGATAGACAAACATGAAAATCCCAGACTGTATCAATGCAACCGGTCGAATTTCATTGGACAAGTTCCAAGATCCCAGATTCTCCAGAGCCGAAGTTGGAGTTTGTTTGAAGTTGAGCAGGGATCAACTAGAGCCATTAGAGACTATACTCCATATCACTTAGGTAAATCAGACAAACCCTTTCGCTTTCTCTTCTTGTGACAAGATAAACACCGCATAGTCTGCGGAGAACAAGAGACTGGGGAGGGGGTATGTTTGATATGGTTATCAACCAAGCTTTCCAAACGGGGACTAAAAACATGGTAAGCAATGCGTATGTACTTTGTCAGATCGAAAATAAACTGTCAGGACTGTATGGAATTCTATCATGTCATGTCATGTACACTGTAGCCCAGAGATCTTGAGCTGAAAACTCCATATGTAAATTCCATACAGTAAAAGTGTGGACACACTTCCCGTCCAGGAAAGATCGCCCGAGCCAACTGAACAAACCAAGATGGAAGGAAAAGCAACCAAGAAAACAGAAAAAAAAAAAAAGAAAAAAAAAAAAAAGAGAAAATAAACGAGGGCAGAAGAGCCTCCGACAACATCACATCAGTTCAACACAAAACCAATATCAAAGACGAACACAAAAAGACCGAACAAAAATAGTCAACAACCGAGCGAAAACGTTTGAAAAACACAAGAAGCCAAGTCGGAAGCACCTACCTATCGCCCCAATCTCGCTCACTCCACCTTCTAAAAAAGCACCTTCTTCTCCTCCACACGAGAAAAAAAATAAAAAACCCACCGAAAAAGTAATCCAATTCGATTCACATTTTCGCAATTCGTAGGTATTGTCAGACCCCCCCCCCCTTCCCTCAGGCCCCTCACCCCGGGCTCACATCCAAGTTCAAAACCCCCCAGGGGTTTGCGCACGGCAGCCGGTCGGTTCGGTTCTTCTCCCGGTTAGCGGTCCAGCCTTCGGCTTTCCCCTCACCAAGACCGAAAAACCCCTTCGCCCCCCCTCCCCCCCGTCCCTTCCCCCGCCCGAACCTAAACCCCGGTCATCGGTGGCCGGGGTTAGGGAGGAGCGCCTGGAAGGTGCGAGGGGGTCGGAGGGGAACGTGAAGGAAGGAGATATACCGGTACCCGAAGGAACGAAGGCACGAAGCAAAAGTCAAAAGACAGACACACGCACAGAGAAGAGAAAGAGAGGCAAGGGTCGCCGGTTGATCCATCCTAACGGAGGAAGGAACGATCGTGGGTTGCGAAACCGAACATACCGTAAGATCAAAAACTCTGCGTACAGTACAGTGACAGTAAGCAAAGCAGTTGACGTGCTCTTGCTTGCATCCCGTTGCGATGGCTACCTGTAGATGGGGGGGATGGCTGGATGGCTGGGGGGAAAGCGAAGGCAAAACAAAAAGAAAAGAAAAAAGACAAAAGACCAAATTGACCTTGCCGCCGCCGCGCCGCCCGGACGCCATCGAACATCAGCTATGGAAATATCGACATCAGACATGCAACTATCATCGCCTTGGTCGCCCTTCGTTGCCGTCTCGCCGTCGAATTTTCTTGGATCCGACTTTGGCTTTGGTTCTTTGCATACCTACTTCTGGACTACACTACTCGACTGATGACGGTGTTTGACAACAAGCGAAGTCCATCTGACACATGAACAGGAACGCCCGGCGAGAGGAAGCTAGGTTGTGATTATTTTTGGTCTATTTTGTCTTACTCCTTGTGGTAAAGATGGGCGGACGTTTCGACGATCTCGGGACCAGTGACCTGTTCAAGCTTCTCCATGCTACGGCAAGGGACAAGCCAATGGTTTCGATTCGCAAGTAGTGCCATTTTTATTTGCACAGGCACTATCTTGACGGTGAGGTGGATGTTTTTAGCTATGCCTACCTGTTTTATAATGTACAGCACCGATATCAGATCAAATAGGAATCATCAACTTCTCGACCTCCCAGCACGTAGTATCTCGGGTACACTGCAATTATACTAGATCATATAGAAGCTGCACATATACGGAAGTACATTTGAGCCCCCAACTTGGTACACATACATTGACTCCAGACACAATTTCTGGAAAGCAAACTCATCTTCGATGAAGTGTGTCTTTCCAGCACAAGCAAAACAAGACGATGGCAAAAACGATCATGAGCATGCATAGACGGCAGCACCGCGGCCACTGCCGCACTTGCAGGAAATGGAGAGGTAGGCATAGCAAAGTATTGATGGTTGCTGACCAGGGAGGGGAAAACAGGCAGTGAGTGACAAGCCAGGCTCCCCAAAAAGTCCCTCCTGCGTGCCGCAGTGGTAGTTGAAGTGGCGAAGGGACATCGAGGTTTCGGGGCATTGATCATTGTTTCTTATAAGCTTATGCCCAGCGGCACTGTTTTACGTGCCATGCATCACCACACCATCTCCTATATCTGGGGTGTGTTAAGAGGCAACTGCAATCCCGTTGGTGAAGAGATTCGCCCACACAAAATTTGATGTATCTTCAGTTCCAGACAGAACACCCAAAACAGCGGCAGTATTAATGGATGGGAGAGGATCTCGGTATCAGCATATCATGGACCCTTTCATCATAAGCCGATTGATCTTCCGTCAGCCCAGGCCTGCCAGTCAGTGACAGCGCCTCTGCTTACTCTGGTCTTCTAGACTTATTGATACAATAATATTTACCGTCCGCCCGGTCTCACGGGTCGGCTACGGTTCTCGGGGAGTATTGCCTCTGCCAATATAGGAAACTGACGCCGCATTCGCGCTGCATACGTTCCCCCGGGAGTCAATGGACGAACAAGGACTCTCATGTCCATACACGAAATGCTCTCTGAGACCGTTTCGCTCCTGTTCCTTCCTGGACTTCTGCGCAGCGAAGTAAACAACTTTATTCAGCAAAACCAAGAAAGAGACAAGACCAGACCACTTGGGAACCGGGGTTCTGTGTGCCACTCGGAAACAGGGGTGTGGAATGCCCCCAAAGAGAAGCAGATAGGGGAGAACAGTAACGGAAACGGTTGCTTTTGTCCAACACGAGGAAGAAGAGGTTCGGGATAGGGATGGAAATCTCGTGTTCCACAACACCTCCGGGGAGTCGACTCTCTGTACAGCTCCCGAGCGAGGGTTCTCAGGCGCATTGATGTGTATAGAGGCGCGTTATAACTCAGCAGCCTCAACATCGAGGGTACTTTCTGTTGTGCTGACCGTTGTCTCTTGACGTGAGAACCGTTGAAAAGTATCGGCAGTGATGAAGTTAAAAGAGAGGTAGGTAGCTGGGGAAGCAGCACAGAGGCACATGTATGTAATGCGAAGCATACTTGCGTCGAATACGTAGTCGAGGTAGTGATGTTGACTGACCAGCAGGGCAACAAGGGTTGGAGGTGCAGTGCACTGCGTCGTGCATCCCCGCACCATCATCGAGAAGCAGTCCCCTGTCGTTCAAGGGCAAGCATTGAGTGGTTGGTTGGATAGCAGCATGGATGGACGAGAACCACGGGCGGTTTCCTTCGTTCAGATTCGAGTCCCCTCCCTCTCCTCACGAGTTGGTCAACGTTTATGGCGGTCCTGCATTTTAGCCCTTTGGTATCTTGCTCAGTGCCGGACCCAAATTGCCATCAGTCGCCACATGCTTGCAATTCGCTCGCTCCTAGTTGCCCCAGCTTCGCTGCCCTGACTGTAGAGCGATTTCGGAGCTCCATGTTGTGCTATACAGACGGCGTAGACGAGAAGCGGACCCTTTGTCGTATAATCGCGGAAGATGGCAAAGATCTCGTAGATTGCTGCAGGTCGGGCATGCAAGGTGTGGGTGCGCAAGAGCACGCAGCAGAGAAACCGGTAGCCGAAGGGGAGAGGAGGTACCGCGTGGAAAGTCAAGCAACTGAATGGGGTTGCCCTGAGACTTCTGGCCTGGACTGACCATGCAGTTCCATCATACCCGCATCCAGCCAAAGCAGAAGCAGGTGGACGCCGTGCATGGAAGGTGATCCGGAGAGGCGCACACACGCCCGCCACGGGCTTCTGCTTGATCGAGTGGCTTTCTGTTTCTACCACTTCTTTTCACCTTCACTGCTTTTATTCCTTCTCTCTGTCGGCTTGGCCCAGTATGTCCAGTTCCTGGAACATCTGCCCATCATTCCTATTGTCTGGAACGGTGGGACGTGCCGACCAAGATACGGTATGGGCTCGGGGATGCCAACTCACAAGAGACCAGTCAGCTCTCTTGTAGATACGACCTCATGAGTTCGTCTGCTTACCGTGGAGCAGCCAGCGAATTGTGATGCGCTTTCTCTCGGAACAGCTGCTTGTTGGTGATTCCTTCTTGAACTCGTCTCGCCCCTCCACGTTTCCACGTTCCCCTGCAACTGGCCCAGGGCTTTCCCTCCGGCTACCGGTCCTGAATTTAGGTACGACTTCTCGACCTTAGCTGGCGAGATCGAAGGAGCGAGGCTTGCGAGAGACTGACTGGCTTGTTGACTGGGCGATTGACGGTCTCGACTGGCTGACAGGGAGTGGCAGGCAAAGGTCAACCCCATGGAAACCATGGGGAGGGGGGTGTGGACATTCTCCGCTGCAACATGTATGTAAGCTAATGTAGGACAGCGCATCGGCAGAGACAGATAGATCTTCCATACATGATGGGGACTGGAGAAGCTACTGACGCAGTATCCCGCCGCCGCCCGCGCTGGCATACGCAGGTGTGTGGAAGAGAACCCTCTCACGCATGGCCACGACACTGCGTTGGTGGGGATGGCCCCATTCGAGAGTGAGGGGGTCACCTCTTGGCGCGAGGAGAAAAAGAGGTTGGACGACTGGAAGGGCGAGAAGATAAAAAATAATAAATAAAAAATCTCGTTGATTTCTTGCGTGATCAAGCCAACCGTCCACCGTGCTCCACAAAGATCCAAGTCGATCCCAACCACCGGCGGCCACCATTGTACCGTGCGTACATCCGAGGGGTTCAGAATGCTACTTCTTCTCGTGACGGATAACCGAGAACGGTTGGATTTGGTCTCGAGAGACAGAGCTGGCTGGACCTGAGAGTCTGGCTATTATTAGCGCATAGCTCCGTAGTACGTGAGAGGGTGATGGATAGCTTCATCGTTCGTCTGTATGTATGAAACTTCCCATAGCTAGATTTGGGAATGGATCCGAGACCACGGGGAGGAGAGGGATGAGGAGGCGGCGAGGGCGAGGGCGGGTAGGAGGGCGGAGGTTCGAAGGGCGGAGCGCCTGATGGGGTATTCTCAAGCGTGGAAGCGTCGGCCTCACACTGAAGGCACCCTCATCTCCTAGAGGTAGGTATACACACACCACAGTGGGTGCGCCATCAAAGTGAAGTGGTGCAAATGCAATGAAGGCAGCGCCACAGCAGAAAGGTATCAATGATGGCTGGACAGGGCAGTAGGTACATCCAAGGTCAAAAGCAAGTGAGGTTGTCGTCGCCGGCAGATGTGAACAATGGGATCCGGATGGCAGAAGAACAAACCCACGACACAAGCACCAAATGGAAATGCTTTCAGTTTTAGGTTGAGTCTGGGCCCCACTTTCCTCTCGTCCCATCTCGCGGTTATCAAGCCCGCATCCTGATCTCGCATTGGGGTTAGCGAACACGACCACTGCGGGCTGGATCCATGACTTCCACTTCCATCTGATGGTGAAGGGGTCGAATAGGGCAGGTCGGCAAGGTAATGGAAGGTAGCTCCCAGATGTATCTTACGGTCAAGATACCGAACAGTGTGGTATTAAACAGTGGGGTAGAGAAAGAGGGCCGACTGGGGAGGGGGTCTGCGCTTCGACTGAGTTTACTCGCTGCAGCCTTGGTTAAACTAGCGGTGAAGAGGAGATCAAGCTAACCCAATTCTGGAAGCCCACGGTGCAGCGAACGAGCTCGGTCGAGGTACCCGGTTGAGGTTGTTGATCTGTGAGTGTCCTCGCATGTCCATGTGCCGTTGTATCGCGAATACATACCTACCTGGAGCTGAAGAGAAGGTGGTTAATACACCCTAGAGGGAGATACTGTATAGTGCCCCAAGCCCAGTCTTCGGCCATCTACAGGTGTACCCATCATCTGGTGTTTTCTGCTGGTGGTATTTAGCTGGTGGCGTATATGTTCCGTTTGGTCAACTGAACGCTATCTGCACCAAGAGGCACGGATGCTACCAATGGCGATATCAGACACCTCACCACAGAGCCGGGGCTTGAACATGATCTGGAATCCTTCAGATTCCTTGCTCAGCCTCTAGCAAAATCCAAAGACTTGTCCCTGAATTTATCCACTTGCTATCTCGTCAACCTGGGGTGCGAATTAGCTTCTTGCAAGTGTTCAGGCACATCGTTGACTTGCAGGAGCGCATGGTGGTGCATTCACCTCCTCCTTGGGATTACGATGCCAATTCATAAGACTTCACTGTGCGTAAGAACAACGCTAAAATCCTCTGGCAAAGCGAGGATGACTTGTCAGTCACTCACCTCCGGCATACCCTGGGCTGGCCCTGGCCCGTGCTGTCGAGCTTCGAGGCAGGGAGGTACCCAACCTGTACGCTAAACTCGTGTCCTTGCGACTCGGCACTTGTGTTCTTCCCTCTCCACCGTCACAGTTGCTTGCTGCATTCCCGGCTGCCCATGTAAGGCGGAAAACGGTCCGCGCATGCAGCTTGTCCCCGGCGAATAGGATGGGATGGAAGGGGTGTAAGCACGTCGCGGTGCCTATGATTTGCATAACGCCGGGCAGTTCGTGCAGTCTTTCTTGTCCCAACCCAAGGGTTTTGGGGTTTTAGTCGCGACGACATCCTTCAAGAAGCAGACACATCCTCGCGACGACCATTTGGGACAGGCAAAGACCACGACAACATGCTGCCCACACCGCAAGAATGAGATGGCAAGACTTGCGACAAAACTGGACCGGGCCCCCAAGGTCTAGCCGAGCAACAACAACTCTCCGCGCTATTCCCCCCGTCGCCATTGCCAGCGCACAAATCATTGGACCGCGCTCTGATACGATGAGAGGGAGCATGTTGATCTCGAGGTCAGCTCGTCCCCCTCGCCAATATCGAATGGGAGACAACCGGCCACCTCGACAGGGCGTGTGGTGGTGTGGTTGTGGGCTTGAAGACGTGGTGGGCCATGATTGGATTGATTACATGGTGGCTTTCCATTCCGTACCACACCCGGCCAGAAGCTGGCGCGGGAAGATAAAGCCAAACCCGAACGGCAGGTCAAGCTGCATTCGCTGACACCATGTCTTACCACTGAGATCCCAGCCTGGCCTGGCCTGGCCGACCTCTGGCAGCATCCTTCTCCGGTCGGGGGTCGGTGTTTTGAAAGCAATCAGTTAACAACCCCTAGAGGTAGCCGGTGAGCCAAGTATCTAGCAAGATTCAAAAGAATAATCAACAGGATCACGGATGAGGGCCGACGAGCTACGACTTTTGGGGATTGGAATTCGTAAAGCGCTGTACAGCGGAGAGAACGTCCTTCAAATTCGGTATCGGTTAAATTTACCTGTCATATCTCGCATACAACATGGGACGGAAAGCACATGCCATGTGTTGATCAGCGGAGAGACATGTTATCGAACATTGCCAAAAGCTCTATCGATTTGCGCCAAGCGACCTGGCACTTCTAGCCCGGTTGCTTTTCCATTCTTCGAAAGCCAAGACGAGGGTCCTGGGAGTTCTCTGACTGCCTGTCAGTGTGGCATATCGAACGGCGATACCTCCGTGTTGCTATCGGAACGTTGGAGTGGCCCCAGAAGGTGTCCAACTTCCGTACCTGTACCCCGTCGTGCCCGTGATGCTTCTGCAAGGCGTCAGGGCCTGAGCCCTACCGGGACGCAGGAAAAGCTAACGGACGGGCTTGCTGGGAACCTGAAGCTTGTGATCGGCTTCGGTGGATGGGCCTCTGGAGCTTTCTATTTCCGTTCAAGATCTCCGACCCTTCGCGGATGGACTCGGTGAGCACACACAGCACGACGTTTTGATGCTGCACCCCGTCTTGAGGCGACTATTGTGGGTGCTTGGGAGCCTCACGAAGCACCGAAGGTAGATTTCCCAGGAGGAATGGTGCGATACACTGTGTACAAGGGCCAAATCATCTCCACTCCAAGTTCTCTGTTTCTGTGTACTGTGTAAGGCTGATGTGCTGTGCTGCCCAACCCTCCCCAGGATAGGTCTACCCACAACGGCGGCGTAAGGTACAGGTAAACAGAAAAAAAAACCTGAAACAAGGCATCTTGAATTATGATTGGTAGCATTACATCAATGCACAAGGCACCTAACCGCTCTGCATTCGCTCCATGCAAGCGTGGGTGTCCCAGTTCCTTCCTTTCGACGGCCAATGCCTCTGGTGATGAGTGCGCTAGGTACGATACACGATCTTTTGGTGTTCGTTACCGACGAATACGGGTTAAAGATTTGCATAGGGGGTCAGTATCAGCAAGATAATTGGAGTAATAGTCGTTCCACATTCTTGTAATTGCCGTTGTTTTCGTCAACATCCATTTTACTTTTGATGATATGGACCTGCGTGGTTGCCCTTGTCTGCTCCTCAACTTTCCGTTACCTCAACTGTGAATTGCAGGTAAGGTAACCCAAGATGCAGGGACTCGGTGCGTTACTACCTCCGAACCCGTTGATCTCCAATTCCCGAACTCAGAACCGGGTCGAGATAAGGCATGTCGTGGATCTTAAAAAAGAAAGAAAAAAGCTCATCGGGCAGACATGGATGGTTCATTCTACTATATTCATACAAGAGCACGTTATGTTGGCCCGGGTCGATGTTATTTACCTACCGGGAAGCGCGTTCCCCATGGTTGTTACCCTAACCATAACAAGCTGGCAAGTGCTTATCAAGTGTTAGACAGGGCGGGTACTGTTCACTGTCAACGACGATGTCACTGACGATGCGCCTGCATCCATCCATGTCGGCAGAAGGTATATCGAACTGAAAGCACATCCGTTTCATTGGCAGGCTCAGGGGACGAAGAAACAAAAGATTACCTGACCCTGCATGTGCATCTTGCGCCAGCGATAAAGGTATGGATCAACAAGATCAAAGGGTTGTTCCTACCGTAACATTCGCAGTCAGGCGTGCAGGGAAAGGGCTGCTGTAGACATTAAACCTGAGACTCTTGAGTCCCTGCCTGAGTGAAGAGGGGGAGAACTCCAGAATTCGGAAATTTTCGAAGGGTGCGTGATGGTACTGGGGAACACCTAGGAACAAGAGATTGTCTCACCACAACTTCCTGCTACAGTGTACCGTAGAGATGGGCCATTCTTGGGTACGTGAGAACTGTAGCATAGCGACTTTGCTGAGAAAACATCACTCGATTTCTTTTTTTCCATCTAATTATTCAGACACCTCGCAAGTCATCCATCCAGTAACGAGCCTCTGGAGTGCCACGCATGAGCAATAGCCCAACCGACTCGAACATCCCAGCGAACCCCCCTCATGCTGGTTCTCGATTCGGAACCTGTTCCCGTTGAGTTAAGAGCCCTGATTTCCAGCATCACCGCCTCCGGACCGTATCATGATACCAGATCCGATACGCCAGGTAAGTTTGGTCTTTACCATCAGACGAATAATTGCTCGCCTAAGAATGGCGGGTTGTCTCTGAGACGGTACCTGCCCAGCTGCCCTGCCTTGCAAAATGACTTTGGACGAGATCAAGTGACCGAGAAACCAGCCAGTCTCCGAAGACCACGAATCTTTTGCGGGACACCAACCAGTGCACCCCCAGAGAGACCCGAGGAACACTTTCCAAGGTGCCACGAATTCCCAAACAACCACGCGAAGGAGGCTCTCCCGCACACCTATCATGGAGACCTTTCCAAACAGGTGATGCTCACTCCTGAGCCCTGCGTTGAGATTCAGCTCTGTGATTGCGCGCCCAGTACAGAGATTCAAGATTTGATCACACATTGGTTGCAATCGCCTTCAAACTCGACGTTACGGTGTAGACCTGAATAAGCTGTGAGTCTCAGAGGCAGATCTAGACTGGCACTCCAAGGAAGATACTGTACCCACAAAGTAGAGCGAAAGAAAGCCCCCAAAGCTTAGTGCCAGCTACTCAGCCGTGTCGGAGCTGGACCGGATCAGGTACGTGGCGGCTGGACGTTTCGAGGTAACCGGTCTGATGACACCGTCCACGATGACAGTAGAAAACTATCAAAGCGCTAGGCGTGGTGCTGCGCAAAACCCGAAGTCATCGTCGATTCGGACCCGGTGATGACGGGAAGGTCGGGGCATCGACTCCACGGCGCCGCCGAGTGGGGTCGCCGATCGGGGGATGTGGGGCTTGTTGCCGGCCGGGTGGGGTAACCGACGAGATTCTTCACCGGCTGCAACCGGCCGGCCAGCACGGGTTTGACGATCCGCTGGAATGAGTGTTTCGGTAAGCTTTAGGCCGAATCGTTTGCTGCGAGATTCTTAGACAACGCAACTAGTTCGGGTACAATGCGACAGCAAAAGGGAACATACCCGAAGGCAATGGCAATGCTAGAAGTGAAGTGTAGGTACACTAGCAGAACGGCGAGGTAATGCCTCCTTGGCTGCGAAGGCCGTACAGGGACAAGCCAAACACACGGTCGTCCAATCAGCCCCCCTCACAGAGTGTTCGGCTTTTGTCTTAACAAACTTTTGGCTGCTTAGTGTGCCTTTGGAGGTAGTGCTCCTTAGCCCCCAATTCGCTCAACGCTTCGAGAACGCATGTACCCCTAGACAACACTGAGAGATCCTGCCTCAGTTCAGTCACTAAAGCCGACAAATTTTACGGGCATCTACACTGAATCGCTTTACATGTATACTTAGCCGCGAAAGTCTTTTACATTATATAGGGCTGACTACTTTATCGTACCTCACTTTTCACAAAACTCTCGACAAGCGTTTCCCAGCGAGATCGTAATGCTACAGCCTCGGATCCATGGGCGTTTTTGGCGACCATGAGAAGGTCCGTGACACTGGGAACTCTTCGGCCTCATAGGGTTCATCCGGTTTATCTTGAGATTCTTCAAGGCCACAAAGTATATCCGCGGAATTCGGTTCCGAACCTCCGACTGTGAATCTCTCGGGGAGTCGGTGGCCACCGGGTGCGAAGTTGGTCCTGCTTGGTAAAAGGTGTCCAGACTCAAAAGAGTGCATACTCAAGGCGATGCGGCAGGAGGCCAAAGCAGGCTGGCGTACTTCATCTGTTGCATGTTGGAACCAGGAAGGTCTGATTCTGCAATGTCCCTCATTCACATGCAAACCTCTTGTTACTACATGATCTGGGACGTTGTCTGAAGCACGCAATCAAGCATCAGCAGAGCAGTCATACATATGCACCAGACAGCTCACGCTGTCCGGCGCCGCCTGATTCTAGGTATTTTATGTCTGCCCGGTTTTGCACCACCAAAGTCCGGACCACTGGTTCAGATGAAATGGGCCGTTTTGGCCACCAGTCGGGCCGGACCGGTTTTCGTCGGTTCCGTAGGGAACAGAGCTCTAATCGATGACAAGATGCGTAGACGTAAAGTTGTTCCTTTGGAGATCAACGAAAAATCTCATGGTGTGAGTGCCTGTCGACAATGTCAAGGGGGGGCGGGCGGCATGAGACCTGCATAGAACGAGCAAAGGATATTCTGGAATCCAACGCTCATGCACTTGATTCAATGGCTTCGAAACAGCTCTCGGTCTTGCTACCTATTCTCAGATATCGTTCAAGTCGATTTGAGGCTGAGCAAGAAAGGTGTTGTGACACTGCCATTGCATATGACAGCAGATCTTGGGATATTAGAGACAAGGCAGAAAAGAGGTGATGTGGGGAACGGCCATGTTAGTGAATTGTAGTTTCTGCCGCAGAAATGTCCCCATATTACTAACAAAAGCCAGCCATTAACGAGGAACATATGCATAACACACTAACATGACCCCATTCTTGGGAACACTCGTTTGAATCCTATGGTGGACGCGCAGAACTGACGTTATGTTGAATGCATTCCTGAACAGGGCCATCGACCACAAAACCCCACAAACACGACAAATCGCCAGGTTGAAAGAATGATGAGGCGAGATGGAGAACCATGACTTGATCACAGAGCAAGATGGTGTGTCTGTTTTGGTTTGTTTTGTTTTCGTTCCTCATCCACTCCTTGGGCCCTTCCCGAGCGGTTTGTGTGCAACCTTGGCAATCTGACAAGTTGCCGCTCGGGCATTTCTCCTCACCCGAACTTTTCTCTTTCTGGCGCCAGCTGCCAGCCGAGGGACTCCACGCCGGGTCTGTAGTAGAGTGATGAAGGGGTCTTCATACTCCGCTGACTTAATTCTTTCCGTGTAGGCATCCGTAGCCTCTTATCTTCTCGATACACACTTCCAAGTTTCCACTTACGGCTGTTTACAATCAAATCCCGAGGATCATTACTCACCAGGAGATGGGTCTCAAAACTGGCACTAAGCTCGATCGTGAATGCAAATAGTTGGACTTTGGCTACTAGGTCCATGCTACCTCTACGCCTCTGGCATTGAATATGATGTACCCCTTACGTTTCTGCCTTCTCAAGTCAAGGTCCAAGCAACTGCGGGAACCCGTCGCGTCTTCATTGCAACTCCGATTCGAACTAATGCCGTTTCCAGCTATCATGTCTTCTGGCCCATGGCTCAAAACGTACCTGAGCTGGACACTCGTTGTCTGTTGGCAGTTCTGTTTACGGCGGCAACAACTGAGAGGCTCAAGAAGCCATTGACTTGCTCACTGTTTTCTGGCGTTTGAATAGTCAGTTCCTGGAAACCATGGTCAAAGCCGTCAGAAACAAAACCAAAGTATTACAGACAGGGTGGACGTTGGCTGTTTTCTGTATACAGTAAGATCTCTCTTTACACACACATGCAAGTACAACCACCATCAGAGAATCCAACGACCTACAGTTGGAATACAATAAAAATACTGTATACCTGAGAAACAGCCAGGACCACAGCTTCCAGCGGACGACTTGATTACCTGTTATCGTTGGTCGTAGTATCCAACGAGAGAAAAAGTCAGGTAGTCAGCTAGCCGGGCAGGATTGGCTTTCGGTTTGCATCTGGCTTTCCAACTGTAACTCTTGCTTTTGCCTTCCCTTTACACTTTTCGCAGCCGTTGAGACAGGACAGGACCGGTCGGAGAAGAACCTAGCTTCTACATGGCTTCTGGCTCGCTTCAACAGACTTCAGTTGCTTCTAAAATCATTGAACATTGCGTCGTCCATGAGTTGTACCTGCCTGTTATCTTCCCGCAGAGCAAGGAATTGCACTGCGTCTGTGACCACCTAAGAATGGCTTTGGTTCTCTAACGACCGCTGGGAGTTGGCGAGATGCAAAAGGCGGCATGGGGCTCCAAACCCAGCGCTAATGCTGAACAGGCAGTGAATTTCTGCGTGGTATACCCGCTCAGTTCTGTTTGGGTCAATGTAACATTGAAAATCCAGATCGCGACCTGAGTGGTTGGTCGTCGCCCACTCCCCAGCCCGGGGAGGGGGTTTGTAACAGCAGGGGTAATCAAGATTTGGACCCCCGTGGCTACGTGTTTACTTGAGGTGGGCGGTTTTTTTTCTGCTCAGGAAAGCCCATGAGGTCGGCCTCTGCCAATCAGCGCGGCGGGTGAATTCGAGGAACCGAGACGAAAGCTCGCTTTCCTCCCGTAGAGAGATACCTGGTACCTACCTCTAGGTAGAATAGCGGAGCACTAGTGGGCACCCACCACAGGTTTCCCACCAAGCACACTGTACCTGCCCCAGCACGACCGTTCCCACACTGCTCGGCAGGCCCCAACACTCGTGGGCCTACGGCGCCAGTAAAGACGATGGCTACCCAGGTAAGGTACCTACTGTGTGATGATGCGGAAACCGAAACGGTCGACCGGCCGGGCCTGTTGTCTGTTTTCTCAGTCCAGTCTTCGCCTAGTACCCGTCTGTCTATCCATCCGACCCCGGGCTCTCCATCTCGACTTCCCGTCCTCGCTCCTCACCACCACCGTGACCTAAATCCAGCCGGGCCCCGTCCTCCCTCTCCCCAGCTCTTCCCACTTCAGTTCCTTCGCTTTTCCTTTCCCCGACTCCCTCCATCCACCCGCCTCCCCATTTCTTCTCCCACCTGCACGCTCGTGGCATAGAGGTGCATTTGCAAGGCAAGCAGGTTCCTGTGAGGTTAGTTGAGAAAGAGAAGGTGAGTGACCGTTGCGCTGGACTAGGTCGCAACTCGAGCAAGCCGTCTCAACGGGGAACACTCAAAAATTTTTACGGGTGAGCTAATTCCGCGACTTCAATCTCTTAGGACCGACCACTGCAGCAGCACGCAGCCCATTCACCCATTACACGACGACGGGAGACCATTCCACTTCACCTCTTATCCGATCATCCATTTACTTGCATTGGCTGCCCGGTTTTTCTCGTCACCACTTTCCTCTGGAAATCGACAACTTAAAGAGTTACGACTTGGAGCTCGAGCACCTGTTTTTCTTGTCTCGGCAGGTTTTTTGTCACAAGGAGACGATCGAGAACCTCCCTCGCTGTTCCGGCTCTTCTTGCATGTGCTCTGCCTCGATCAGACCAGGCAACGCATCCAAGCTGCATTGCGTCTTTGGTTCTGCATAAGATAAGGCTTGGAAAACCTCGATTCCAACTGTGGTCATTCTTGGAGAAGCTGCATCAACAAGGCAGTCATCGGAGACCGGTACGGCGTGATCGTACCTCGCAAAAAGCACATATATCAGCAGCTTTTATTTTCCCTACGGGCATTGATAAATTGCATCTGCTTGAGCGTCGTCTGCTAGTTGGGCACTTGTCTACAAGAACCGAACGAACCCCCGACAACCCATCTTTCGTTGACTCCCACTACAGCCAGTCCCCATATCCAGTACCAGCTACCGCTCATCATCCAGCAGTACTCGACACAAGCATCACATCCCCGATATATCAACCCACATACGGTCCCACACTCTCGGGACCCCGTTGCCCGACATTCCCTCCGGCCATCAACTCCCTGGTCCACCGAGCCAGCAAGGCTCAGGACCCGAATCCTATCCGACCATGAACCCCAACGGACCAGCCGACGTCTACTACGGACAAATGTCCCAGGGTAGTTCGATGCCCGTCACGACGGTGCCTTCACACTCCCATTACGCGTCTCAGCAGCCCCCGCCTCTCCTGCAACCTGGTTCCACCTATGCTCATCAGTATGGTAACCCCCAATACGGATACGCCAATGCTCTTAGCTCCCCGGCCCCGATTCCGCCGTCTCTTCCTCCGTCCATGAATGCGATGGCCGGCCAATCGGTCTTGCCCCTTCCTGGCAGCGGCAGCATGGGAGCTGGTTACGCCAGCGGCGGTTTTGACACCACAGGTCAAATTGCACCCCCCGGTATGAAGCCTCGTGTTACTGCCACGCTGTGGGAAGATGAAGGCAGCCTGTGCTTCCAGGTTGAGGCGAGAGGCATCTGTGTTGCTCGCAGGGAAGACAATGCCATGATCAACGGCACCAAGCTCCTCAACGTCGCTGGCATGACCCGCGGACGCCGTGACGGTATTCTCAAGAGCGAGAAGGTCCGCCACGTTGTGAAGATCGGCCCGATGCACCTCAAGGGTGTCTGGATCCCCTTCGAGAGAGCCCTTGATTTCGCCAACAAGGAAAAGATCACTGAGCTTCTTTATCCTCTGTTTGTACACAACATTGGTGCCCTTCTGTACCACCCCACCAACCAGAGCCGGACTAGCCAGGTAATGGCCGCTGCTGAGCAACGCAGGAAAGACAGCCAAGGCCAACTTCGCGGCCCCCCTGGGTTGCCATCCCTCCAACAACATCACCACCACTCCATGCTTCCAGGTCCCCCGTCCTTGCCCTCGCATCCTGGCATGGGACGGCCGGCGCTTGACCGTGCACACACCTTCCCTACACCGCCAACTAGTGCCTCGAGCGTGATGGGCCCGATGGGCAATTCGGACGGCTATCAGTGGAGCCAACAGAGCATGAATGGCCCGCAGGGTAACAGCTCGATCTCTCTTGACACAAGCCTCGGTAGCAACGCTCGATCGATGCCTAACACGCCAGCGACAACTCCCCCGGGCTCGACAATCCAGAGTATGCAGAATTATCCGCCCGTCAGCCAGTCGTATGACAACTCTCGGCAGATGTATCAAGGACAGTCTGCCCAGCAAGCTCAGTACCAGAGCCAACATCACTATCCTAGCCAGCCGCAGCATCAGGAGCGGTCCGTCTACAGCCAAAGCAGCTATATCAAGAACGATATGGGCCCGCCCTCCGGTAGACCTACCGGCCAGTCCAATGACGCATCCGACTCCAAGCCGCCTACTGGCCTGATTCACCAAGGCCAGGGGCAGAGCGACTCTGGTGCTCATGCAGGCTCCGAAGAGGAAGATGACGCGAATAACGAGGCCGAGTACACCCACGACAGCGGCGGCTATGATGCGAACCGCGGGTCTTACAACTACAGCACACAAGCCGTCAACTCGCTGCCGCACGATCACGGTCTTGCCCCTGAGATTGGTGGCTCCCCCCATCAGGCTGGATCAGGCCGTGCTACCCCAAGAACCGCAGCCGCGCCCCCGACCTATTATTCTGCGCAGGGCTACCATACTCCCCCACGCGGCCAGCCCTCGAGCAGCCTGTACAATGTCATGAGCAACGAGCGGACCGGTAGCAACGGCACTCAAGGAAATGAGATGTATGCGGGACAGGCTGACATGCCTAGTTCCCTGCAGAACGGCTACTCGGCCCAGCCATCCATTATGAACGGGAGCTCCAACGGGCTGAAGCGAGGACGGGACGATGACGATGACGGCGGTAGGCCTACGACCGGCACCCCCAACCTGGGTCCAGGAATGGATATGAAGCGCCGCAAGACGATGATGGACGGAGGCAGCCTCCCATCACCTACGTACACGACCACTATCTCGCAAGCCGCACCATCAGCTATCGCGGCCCAGAGGCGGAGGTAAACATTGAGTGAGGGGGGCATACCGCCAAACTCTCACCTTCACACACACAGCGCACCTAAACAGCGCATTGTTTTGTATTTTTCACTGCGACATAGAGCGACTTGATGGGATTCGCAGTCGGCTGACTGTCTCAGCCAAGTCCCAACGAGCTACGATTTCTCAGTTTCAGTGTCCTGATGATGGCTTGTACATGGCTCATGAATCATGTGTATCCGCATAAAGATTATGATAGCCACGGGCACCTTTCCTCTCCGATCTTCTCGTCTTTTAGACCGGACGATAGATGTTGGGGCCGGTGGCTTACGAGAAAACGTCGCATCGAAACCGCCTATAACGAACCTAGGCGGAAGAGGAGGAGAACAGTCAGGAGGAGTCAGAACACGGCAGTTGGTGGTGAATATCCAGGCGCTGGACTTGGTACCAGCGAGAGTTTGTCACCTACCGTTCGACCTTGGGTTGAGCTGCCGCGAACCCTCTGGAAGTGTCTTGTGGCGTTTTCTTTTTCTTTTGTTATTTTATGACGTTTTCACTCATGTTCGGCTTGACGACGCTTATGACCTTTATGTTATGAATTTTGTTCGATAAAAAAGGTGGGACGGGAGTGGGTGTTGATGAGAAGCGTGGGAGGTGGTATGCTTCCCGTCTTCTTCTCTCGTCTGATTTTGGCTTGGAAACACATGGCTCGGTGGGTTGCCTTTCTCTGGGTCACGATTTTATGAAGGAGCTTGTAAATACGACTTTAGAGGAATATCATCAATGCATGCCTGAGTTGAGTGGTGCCTGAGGAGCCTTGGGTTAGCCTTCATCACTCAACTCTTCTTAACGTTACCTTATTTGTACACTGCATTGGAGATCGATCTGATCATGTGCTGCCGTGGCGTTTTACCTATGAGGTGCCGGGACGTGACACTACCTACGCTAACACCAGCGGACAAGTGAAGTCAAGCGCAAGTCAAGATGCGACAACAGTAAAACGGCAACGCACGTCCCTTGCTTGACTCGAACAGGGCTCACATAGGACCAGGCACGCCAGGGGCAAGATGGGCATATCGATGCTGTGTGGAAGTCAGGGTTCCGGTAGGTACACTACTAAGCTCAAACTGAGCTCTTCGGCAAAGTGTACAGGCAGTTAGTAATGAACGTCAAGGTACCTTAGGTACCTGTTAGAATAGGCCGTGAGCACGAGCACCACCAGGTTTCCATGCCGGGCGGGCGGGCTCGCCAGGACCCCCGTTTTAGAGGGGGCACACTCAGCGTGACCCAGCAGGCGCCGAGGCGCCTCCAGGCGGCGGTTGCATGGGAAAACAAATGAAACAAAACGCACAACGCAACCTAGGTACAAGACTATGGATCTGGACGTCAATCGCAGCCCACACTTTGCTCATTTCCTGATCAACGTGTTTCCCACTGGGTGAATGAATCCACAACAACCATCGACCGCGACCTACACCAGCTTCATCCCCCACTATTTCCAAATCTGACCAGGGGAATATCTCGGGGGCTTGTTGTAAGGCACGCCACGGTTGGTCCACGCCCCAGTCTACGACTCTGCGACGCAGACTACCTATGCTTGGGGCTCTTTCGCCGATACCGAATTCTGTTTTCAATCTTTCAACCCCTATCAGCAACCATCGACAAGAAATCCCCGACATCATGGACATGGATCTAGATGACGCTCCTTCGAGGAGAAACAACACACATCAAGCTCCTGCGGGCGACAACATCGACGACAGCAAGAGCAGCGAAGCCGGCAACGCGACATCGCCGCCCATCGGTCGTGATCCCTCGCCGCCGAAATCTGCCCGCCCCATGTCGCGCATCATCTCCGGCAACGAGCTCTCCCCTCTCAAGATCCTCCAGCACCAGCCGCAACAGCAGTCATTGCCTGAAAGCGCCGACTCCCCTCTATCGCCTGCGGCAAAGAGCATGGCCCCGCCCCCGCTTCCGCAAAGCGCCCGCAAAGCCCCCATCAAGCGTTTTCCCGTCAAGGTCAGCCCTTCATTGCCCGGCAGCGAGGCGACGCGCTCCTCGTCACGAGACTCGCAAGATCGTCGGATAAACCTGCAGGATGTTATACGCGAAAACGGAGGCATCAAACAAGCAATCGACATATTCGAGGACGACGATGTTGACATGACCGGCATCGAGGGAGACAGCGGTTCTAAGAACACACTTCTACAGAATACGTCGGGCATTAACACGGGCGGCGAACATGAACAGGCGACACACGACGAATCCGTCTGCGAAGGGAACGACACCATGGTTAGCACGTTTAGCACATTTTCGGCCGTCCCAGACCTCACCAAGTTTTCACACATGCGATCCGAGAGCGCAAGCCGGTTCTCTGTGCTCGGTGGAGGGGTGTCGCCTACGAAACAGACACCGCACGCAAATGGCCCGGTGCCGGATAACAGAACAACGACCGGGAAGAAGAGAGACTTCGACTCGGGCAATTCCTCAAATCTGCTAGACTTTACGGATTCGCTACGATATGGAGGCTACGGAGCACCACAGACATCGCCCACACGCCGCACCCAGTTCGCATCGCCGAGGCCTGGTAGTACTGACCCGGCCACCACGACACCCCAGCGCCCGGGCAGCAACCTATCTAACATTCTCGACTTCGACATCCCACCCATGCCGACACCGCGCAGCGTGCCGACCATCACACCCCGCGAACTCGAAACCCTTAAATCCGGCTTTCTTTCCGAGATCAGCAGCCTCAAGGCTTCGCTGAGCGGCAAGGAAGCAGAAGTCACGTCGCTAAAAACAGCTGTGAGCGATGCCGAGAAGCGGGTGGGCGAGTGCATGGAGCGTCTTCATGAGGTGGAGAGCATGCACGAGTCACTAGAGGCCGAGAAAAATACCTGGGAGCGGCGGGGGCGGGAAATGGAGGTCGTGTTGCGACAAGTCAAGGAGGAGATTGTGCTCGGTCAGCGCGAGAGGGAAGAGCTCGAGTTCAAGCTGGACGAGGCCGAGAAACGTCGGGAGGCAGCCGAGATGATGGCCCAGGATGCCGAGAGCAAGATGGCTGGTATGCGTGCTGGTAAGGCCAGCGCGGAGGCTGCTGCTCACGAGTCGCCTGACAAGGCGAGGGGACAGCCATCGTCCAACAAGGAGGTGGAGATGGCGGTGGAACGCGTGGCTCGCGAGCTTCATGCGCTGTACAAGAGCAAGCACGAAACCAAGGTGGCGGCGCTCAAGAAGAGCTACGAGAGTCGCTGGGAGAAGAAGGTGCGCGACCTACAGGCGCAGGTGGATGAACTGAGCCGGGAGAACGAGGAGCTGCGAAAACAGAGAGACCAAGATAAGACGGCGTTGGCGACCCTTAACCCGGCGCGACTTACAGAGCTGGAGGAGGAGCGCAAGGCCGACCGGGCGCGGAATGCGGTGCAGATCAGGGAGTTTGAGGCCGAGGTGGAGAAGCTCGTGGCGATTCTCCAGACAGTCAAGGAGGATAACGATGAACTCAGGCAACTCCTGGAACAGGAAAGGGTCGAAAAGGGAGAACTGGTTCGTCTCGCTGAGGAGATGATGAGCATGCAACAAGAGCCGCCGACGCCCGCGCCCGCACCTGCGCCTGCGCCTAACAACAACTACCGGTCGAGTTCCAATGGCCGAGGACTTTCCGACCGTAGGGGAAGCGATGTCAGCGCTACTAGCAATGGCGATGGCGGTCATCATGCGCCACAGCCAGCAAGCATGACTTCGAAGATCGGAGCGAAGCCAAGAATGGGCCTCGGCGGTGGGCCGGGAGCTGTACGCGCACCGACAAAGACACAGTCAACATCCGGAATCGCTCCTCCATCTGGTATGGAGGGAGCCTTCCGGGCCGGTGGTGTCGGACGCCCGACTAGCATGAGGGCTCCCGGTGGTAGTGGCCTCGGGCTGAAGGCATCGGCGGGGAGCAGAATCGGCGGGCTTGGTGGCAGCTTGGGCCACGGAAGGGCCCAGAGCGCTACTGCATCAGGGCCGAATGGCGTGAGTGGGTTGCCGCGGCCGGGGTCGGGGATGGGATTGAGAGGTAGCGGGACCTTGGGCGGTGGTACAGGTTTCGGTAGTGGTACGGGGGGCTATCGGGGACACTGAGGAGGTGTGGCCAAGCCTACTACGAGTACTACAATGCAAGCCAAACCTGGTTGTCCGCTTGTTATGAAGGTTTTGAAGCAGCAGGATAAAGGAGGTGGAGAGGGCGGCAACGGCGACACAACCGAAACGACAACGAAACGAACTGATGCGAAATGAATGTGTTCAGATTACCTTTTTGACTTTGCTACATTATATCCACATACACCTTGTTCTGTCTTTCGTTTGGTTAGGTCAAGAGTGAGCCTTCTTTTTGGACCGTCCAACTAGGACTGGCTGGTGGAAGGTTGAGACGGAGTAATACAATTATGCTTTTTTCTCTACCGTTCTTGCCTCTCCTCTACATTTATAGGATCGGTGCCATAGATACATACCCTTTGCTTCAGCGATGTTACTGATTTTATACTCTGTACGAATTGATCTTTGATGTTCTGCTGTGATATGCTCTTTGGTCACCGCTCTGGTTATCAGAATCAACGCTTGTCGATGTCGGATTAGAACAGATTTACATATACTTGAACCTCGACCCAGACTTTGTTTCACTCAAAAATAATAGTACGACGGGAGATTATTGATTATCAGATCCTATTCCTCTCTGCGGTTCCCCGACAGAATTCAGCGAAGCAAGATAGGATGAAAATCTTTTGGCTCATAATCTAACCACCCACCCTGCCTTTTCCGTCCCATTTTACCCCTTTTCCCAAGTAAACAAACAGACAAACAAAGCATTACAGTAACACCCCACTCAAATATCCAACTTCTCATGCTTAAACCTCCTCTTCCCCTCTCCCTCTCCATAAACCGCACTCACATGTCCCTGCCCCCTAATCTTATACTTATAAATCATCAACCCCTCCAGACCGACAGGACCACGCGAGTGGATCTTGTTCGTGCTGATACCGACCTCAGTACCAAAGCCATAACGCATGCCATCAGCGAACCGGGTTGACGCGTTCCAGTACGCGCCGGAAGCATCAACGGCCGACATGAAGCGCTCGGCCTCGTCTGTGTCGGAAGTCAGGATCGCCTCGGTGTGGTGCGAGCCGTGGGTGTTGATGTGGACGATGGCGGCCGACAGGTTGGGGACGGTCTTGACTGCGAGGGTGAGGGAGAGGAATTCGGTGTCGTAGTCGGCGTCAACGGCGTCGACAACAGTGATGTCTGGAGAAGAGGAGGAAAGGGCGGCCCTAGAGGCGGTGTCGCAACGGAGCTCGACGCCCTTGCCGGTTAGGGCGGCGGCGACGGCGGGGAAGACGGTGTTGAGAGCGGATTCCTGGACCAGAAGGGTCTCGACGCTGTTGCAGGCGGCCGGGTAGCTAGTCTTGGCATCGACGACGACGTCGGCGGCCAGCTTGGCGTCGGCGGACGCGGTCAGGTAGATGGAGCACAGGCCGTCGGCGTGGCCGAGGACGGGGATCTTGGTGTTCTCCTTGATGTAGCGCACCAGCTCGTTGGAGCCGCGGGGGATGACGAGGTCGATGTCGCGGTCGAGGGCGAGCAGTTGCGGAATGGACTCGCGCGTGGTGACGAGCTGGATGGCGGCGTTGGGCACCTTGGTCTGGGACAAAGCGTTGGAGATGACGGTGCTGATGGCCACGAAGGATTCGGTCGACTCCTTGCCGCCCTTGAGGATGGCCGCGTTGCCAGACTTGACGGCTAGAGCGGCGATGTTGGCGATTACTTCGGGGCGGGCCTCGAAGATGATGAGCAGCACACCGATGGGGCAGGTCACGCGCTCGAGCTCGAGACCGTCGTCCAGCTTGGTCCGCAGGGTGACGCGGCCGACGGGATCCTCCAGGTCGCGCACGTCCAGGATGCCCTTGAGCATGTCCTCCCACTTGCCCGTCTTGCCCAGGTCGAGGCGGGACACCAGGCTGGCGCTCAGCTTGCCGTCAGCGGCGGCTTGGCGAGCCAGCTCAAGGTCGCGGGCGTTGGCGGCCAGGATGTCGTCGCGCGCGGCAGTCAGGCCAGCGTGGATGGCCGTCAGGGCGTCGTTACGGGCCTCGGCCGAGAGCGTGGCCAGCACGTGGGAGGCCGACTTGGCCGCCCGAGCCGCATCGGCGGGACTTGCGTTGGTGAGAGACATTTTTGTGCTAGGTTCCTAGTGTGAACTAATTAGTTATATGAGATGAAACCTTGTGAAGTCGGTGATGCTGTGGATGTAACTCACTTGAGTAACTCACTTGAGGCCAAAAAGTGGAGTTCGACTTACAGAGACGGGGAAGTAATGACAATCCAGTACCGTACACTACCGGTGCGGCAGGTGATGTTCCGGGTACCTTCTACGGGGTAACAAAGTTTTGATGAGTCAAAGTTCTGGGAACTTCTTGGCCTCTGCCCTGTGCCCGTGTGTCCTCGGGTCCGTGCCGTCGACGTACCGTGAGAGGTCTCGCTACGGAGCCGTGCAACGGGTGAGTTGAATGCCAAGGGTCGGGTGCCTGTACTCGTGCTGCCGTGGCCCCGTAACCGTTCCGTCTAGGCGCCGTCCAGTGGGTAATTTCATCGGATAGTGCAGTGAGTGCCCAAGACCCGAGCGGGAGCGGGCTTGTTCCGGAAGTCGGAAGAGGGAACCAGTGGGAACCAATCAGGTGCGTTTCCCCACCGCCCATCACCGGGCCGTTCTCGCCGGTGCCGCAGGTGTCCTTGAATCTTTTCCATTTTTCAATTGGCCCACTGCAACTGAAGCGGCTTAGAACGGCTCGTGCGAGCAAGAGCACCCGACATGAGCACATGAACACCGCCAAATCGAGAAAGGGGAATTCCCACGATGTAGGGTAGAGAGCCCAGCTCACCTCACACATGGGTCAGACCTCGGATCACACTCGGAGTGCCAAGCCCATGCCAAGACAGACATCGGATCACATACGGAGGGAATATACGTATGCTAAGACTCGAATTTACACTGTACTACCTTAACAATTTTTTTATACGTAAATTTAGTTATTTTATATAAAAATTATATAATTAGTAAGATTAATCTTATATTAATTATACAGTAATATAAGACTTATTTAAGAGAAAATAATAATAAAAGATTTTGATTAAATTAGTAAGACTAATCTTATATTTAATTATAGAGTAATATAAGACTTATTTAAGAGAAAATAATAATAAAATATGTTGATTAAATTAGGAAGATTAATCTTATATTAATTATAGAGTAATATAAGACTTATTTAAGAGAAAATAATAATAAAGGATTTTTATTATATTAAGAAGTATATAATTAGGAAGAACAATTTTAGATTAATTTTAGAGTAATATAATATTTATTTAATTTAAATATTATTAATTAGTATTTTCAAGTATTAAATAGAATATTTAAGTAGTATACTAAAAAAATATATATATAAAAGAAATATAAAAAGTAAATATAACTATTTAATATAATAGTATAAAAATATAAAAGAATATATAAATTATTCATTTAAAATAGAATTTTATAAAACCTCTTTTAATTATATCTATATTGGAGTATATATATTATAGTTCCCTATATAAAGGCAAAATCTTATTTATTTTCTTTAAAATATATTAGATGATTGAATAAAGACTTTTCTAAAACTAATTTAAAACTTTAATAATAATATTAAATAAATATTATTTACTATTATAGTTAATATAATAAAATGAGAATTCAAATATATAGGTATCTCATTTTATATCTACTTTTAATATCTATTCATATACTTAATATTACTTTTTCAATCTTATAAATTCTATTTTATTATTAAATATATATTTTTTCATTTGCTCGGACATAATAAAGAGAAATAGTTTATTTATTTTATATTATAATTTTTCTAAATATAATAAATTATAATTATAATATATATTAATTATATTATTAAGTATAATAATCTAGAATTATTTCAAAACTAAATATATATTATTATAAAATTGATTTTATCCTTTATAATAAAATAATAGGATGTATAGTATATATTCTATATTTATATCTTATAATAATTTATTTATATTTATAAAGATTATAAATATATAGTAGTATAATATTTTTTATTTTTATTTCTCTGTTAGTATAATTTAAGAATATTAAATATAATAAAACTAAATAATAAGGAATTAATATAAAGATATAGTTAACTATAAAAGTATATTTATTATAATTTGAGAATCTAAATATAATATAATATATAATACTATACGCGAATATTACTTTAAGATTAATCTAGGATAATTATAAGATATATTCTACCTTTAAAAATCTCTCTTTAAAAACAAGTTAAATATTTTTAATAAAGAGCTTTTTATATTAAAATAACTTTTAGATTAAGGAGTTTTCAAATTGGAGTAATATTTCCATTTACTTTTAGAATATAATAAATTATAAATATTTTAGATATATAAAAAAATAAATCCTTATTTATTATATTAATATATATTATTAACTTTTTAATAAAGATAATTATTTTCTATAATTTTACTCTATAAGCTATTTTATTTCTCAATTTTCTTGTAATATTATATATAATAATAATAATAGTCTTATTCCCTATGCTACTTATCTATAGCGCCTTATTAGTATAGGGTACTTCTCCTAGTTCTTTAGAGGAAACTGTACGGCGATAAGCGCCGTCGGATAAAAACCGTTAACTCCTTTCGGTTGTAAATAAATTGCGCCTACTCTATTTCAATTCCATTTGTAGCGGTATTCACCTACCGCCTTAGTAAATAAATTACTTCCCTTCTACCGCCTTCGATCTAATATTAGAATAATCGAAATATTATTTTCGTACGCTGTTCCTTCTTCTTAAACCGCCTATAATAATTGTCCCTTCCCTATTATTTACCTATATTCCTACTTCGTTATTATCCCCCAAATTCCTACGATTCTATTAAAGTTTATATAAGTATAAAGGCCCTTTTTTTCCCTCTATATAAGAATTCTTCCCTACTATTATCTTTCGAATTTTCTTTTCTTCCTTATTTAATTAATTTTCAAAATAGCGCCCTCTTCTATTAATTATATTTTTAACCGTTTTCCCGGCCGTATATTTAACCCTTTAAGCTTTGCGATTTATATTAATTGTAATATTATTAAATATAGTATCGATTTCGTCCGTATAATAGATTTTTTATCCTTTAAATTTTCCCGCTCCTTTGCGCCCCCTTCTTCCTTAGCGTCCGAATTCTAAATTTTTATTTAAATATTAATTTTTAACCCCGCCTTTAATCTTCTTCCCGGCTGGTAAATCCTTCTTATCTTTATACTTATTTCCCCTTCTTTTTACTAATTATATTAATTAGTATCGTCTATTACGTTCTTTACTTTTATTATAATTTAAAATTTACCAATTACATTTATAATACCCTATCCCTTAATATAGTTATATTCTATACGTTCTTTACAAAATATATTTATTATATTAATATTAAAAATAAATTTCTTTCTACAGTTTTTTTCTCGTTTTCTTTTTTAACATTCTTCGAAACGCTAATAAATAGAGCGCTATTTATCTTATTACTCATACGAAATATATATTAGATATTCCGTTAGGTTATTATAATAAATATAATATTATTTAAATTATAATTATTATTTTATTCTGCTCTTAGAGTAATATTAGTCCTTTAATTCGTCGTTTTTATAGTACTTATATCGATTTCTTTAAGGATATATATAAGCATTTAATTACGGACGGTCTCCCGTACGACCTTAATATCCTTCCTCGCTATTAGAATATAAAGGTCGAAGATTATTAGTATAAAGGATATTGCAAAATATTTTTAACCAATTATTTTACTATTCCTGTTTTTGGTTCTAGTAGAGGAAATACTAATACTAATTCCCTAATAATAGTTAATAGCCCTATTAATCCCCTTCCGGCTAATAAGGATTAAATTTAGTAGCGTTGTAAAATTATTAGGAATTAGGAATTAATATTTAATATATTCTACAAATTCTTCGCCCGTAAAGAATGTTAATTAATTACTTCGGTACCGCCTTCGTAATTAAATAATTATTATAATTAATATAATTTAATTCCTCCTCCTCTTATTTTTTTTACATTCTCTTATTCTAATATTATAATTAAATATATTTATAAATACCGTACGAATTTATTGCGCTATTCTCCTTTTAATTTAATTATTAAACGGTATTCGTTGAGCCTATTAAATTATAATACTTACAAAAGGATTTTTTTAGCTTAAGTTCTATCGTTTAAATAAATTTAGAATTTTTCTTTTATTTATAGTTAATTAATTGCCGTTATTTAATAATCGGCTATTTATAAATAATTTAGGATAATATATATAAAGGTTTCTTTACCTATATTATAAAAATAGATTAGCGTTATAATATCCGGAATTTTCTTCTAGAAGAAAAAGGATTAGAGGCTTATAATTTCTATCCTTATTTAAATAAAAAGGGAATTTTTTATTTTAAGTAATAAATATTATTCGTTATTATCTTCCGGTTATTAGGCTTTCTTCTTTTTTTATTTTATACCGATTATATACCGTTTTATAGTATTATTACTAAATTTCAAGTTAAAGTCGGCGATAGTAAATTTATATTATCGATTTAATTTAAGAGAAGCTCTATCCGCACGTGGATAAAACTCTATCCGCACGTGGATCCACTTTTCCTTTTTAACTATAACTTAGTCAAACCTTTGTGTATGAAACTAAAAGTAGTACCAAATTACTCGCTGATTTTTGACGGATTTTTTGAACTAACTACCAATTTTATAGCCTTAAGCGTTACCTAAATCCTAATTTCTTAGCATTTTAACCTTTAATATTCCTAATTATTTATTTATAATAGCTTACTTTCCTTGACGTTTTCCTACGCTACATAAAATATACGTTGTTCAAAAAAGTATTGTTGGGTAGAGAAAAAAAATAGCAAAAATATAATATACTTTTTATTTCCTTTAGACCTCTTGGTACTTTAAAAAAGATATTGAAATTCTTTTTTTTTTCCACGTGCGGATTATCACAGGGTTAGCCTTATAATAGTTCAGAAGCATACGGTTGGCAGCTATCGGAGCCAGGGATCAGGCCATAGCTCCGAGTATAGCATAAAGCTATTATAGCCTTTATAAAAGGCTACGATAGCCTCATTATTACTATCGCTACACAAGTCGTACCAGCTCTATAGCACTTATAAAATTGCTACAAAACTAATCTCTTAGACTAGCCTCTATAAAGACTAATTTAGGATTGTACCCTTAAACTTTTCCTCTTACTCTTTCGTATAATTACGTATATTCTTACCTACCTTATACCTTTGTACTATAATAATTAATTACACCTTTAAACTATCGCATTTATACGTACATCTCTTTTTAACCCTTAAAATCGCACGGCGAAGAGCTACGTAATCCAAAATTATATTGGGATCGCTTCGTAGGAATTACGGACCCTAATATATAGAGTCGCTTCGTTAAACCATAGACTTATTAGGACCGGACCCTAAAAGTAGTAATTTAATTATTATAATTACGCCTTTATATTATAATAATCCCCCTTAATTACGCCTTTATATTATAGTAATCCCCTTTATATTATAAATTAATTTCTTTGTAGAAGATAATAGTAATTACGACTATTACTCTAGTGATAATAACGATAGCGGTAATAATATTTTACTACTGGATTATATCGCTCTAAACCCTTAGGAAACGGAATAAAGAATTAGCTTATTAATAAACGATTCCCCTAACCTATTCGACTTTAAGGAACTTTTTCTTTGAGTGCTCAGTTAGTCTGTATATCCGTTTCGAGATTCCTACGAACCCTCAGACTCATGCAGCGCACGCTGCTTCCCATTGATATAGCCGTGATCACAGCAACTAGACCCAACAGTACCGTAGAGCATGTTCGGAAAAGAGTATGTCAGGAAAACCAAGGACCTAATTCCCAATATTAAAATTTATTGGATAGCCCTTCTTTAATTCGTTAATATTATTCGTAATATCCGGGATTTCGTAAACGGCTTTACGGAGGACATTCGGCTACGTTTAATTTCTCGAAATTATAAAGTTTTCGCTAAGACTATCGTCCAATAACTAACCTTCAAATCTATTATTAAATTACTAAGAAAGGCGCTTACAACGGTTATTATAAATTATAATATTATAATAAAATAATAAAACGCAGTATAATATATAATTATAATTTTATAATAACGAATTGCAATTATATCCGTTGTAGCCCCCTTTAATATACTAGAGACTTTTAACGCCCTTAAAGAAACTATAATAATTATTTCCCAACCCTTTAAACGTATTATCGAAGACCCCCCAATTTTTATTAAGGAGGATAAAAATAATACTAAATATTATAACGTTTTCTAATTATAGTAGAATTAAATTAAAATTATATAGGAATTTAACCCCTTCTATTTCCCTACGGAATAGGTTAAAATTATACGTATAATATTCTAATTAAAATTAAACCTACGTTCGGTATTAAATAACGGCCTAAAGAAATTTATAGAATTCCCTAAGGAATTTAAAAAATAATTATAAACAATTAGCGAAACTTTCTTTATATACTTTACAAACCGATATAATAATATTAATATTAAATTAAATACTAATAAACGCTTTATTAATTTCTATTAGGGTAGTACTCCTTTCTTATACTTCGAAATCGAACTTACTAAATTTATAGATAAATATAGGTTTAATAACGCAATAAAAATTCATTAGTTTTATAATAAATTTAATAAACAGCTTCGAAGTGCCCTAATTTCTTAGAATTTCCTTAAAGACAATAATTATACTACGTAATTAAAATTTATAAAGAAAGTTAGCCGGAAATTGGAAGACGTTAATTATTATAATAAAATAATTACGGGTATTTTTAAAGATTTAAATTCTTCCTTTAAAAACGCTATAGCGGCTCTTCCTATTATAACTGATAAACCTATAAATTAAAGAGGAAATTAAATAAATTTTAATTTTATAAATCTTTCTATTATATTCGACCCCGAAATTTTTAAGGAATAAAAGGAGAAAGGCTTTTATTATTATTATAATTAATAAAATTATATCGCTTACAATTACTTTGGATCTATTAATTAGGGTAATAAATTTTATATTAATAGTAAATCGGCCGGTAAGAAAAAGAAAGGTAGGGGTAAATATAATAATAGCGGTACCGGGTAGGAATTTATAGAAGTCTATTTAGTAAGAACCGTTAATATAATTACAACCCTTATAATTAAATTGGCCGTAAACGGTAAATATTATAACGAATTAGAAAATACTTAGCTTTTATATTTAATTATATATAAAGGCCGAACCGAGTAATTATATTATAAAAATAACGGGATCCCTCAATAAATTTAAAAGAAGTATAAATTTAATTATTAAATAGTACTACTCTAAATTCAATTTTATTATTTACGTACGTAATTACTGATACGTATAAAAACTATTATATTTCCTTTATTAATAGCGGATACTCCGTATTTATATTTATTGATTATTCTTTCGTTATAAAGTATAATCTTTCCCGCTTCCGCCTTCTTCGTCCTAAAAAATTCGTATTCGTAAACGGAAACATTAAGGGTATAATTAATAAAGGAATAATAAAAAGGCTACAAATAAATTACTATAAAAAAGTTATTACCTTTTTAATTTACAACTTCTCTAATAAATACCCGATTATTCTAAAATTCCCTTAAATAAAACTCTATAAATTATATATTAATTATAAAAAAGGTAATATATATTTTAACTACCCGGATTATAAGGATTGCTATTTATTAACGGAATTCCTTAATAACTAAATAGAAATACCCCGAACCCTTTTTAGCCCTATCTCTATTATAACCGCCCGCGCTTATAAAAAAACGCCTCCTTAAAATAATTCTAAATTCCCTTCTTTTCTTCCTTACGTCCTTAAAGGCTATTTCTATAAAGAAGTAGCTTAATACGAAGAAATCGAAGATTAATTTATTAAAATTCCCTAATTTAAGGACAAAGAATTTAAAGAGCAGACCTCCGATTCTCCCGTTAAAATACTATTAATGGTTCTATTACAAACTTTTATTATATACTATATAAATGCAAAAATATAGGGCATTACAAGTACTACCGCCGTCCTAGTATTAATTAAACGGAATATACTATACGAACCGTATATTAAATTCAATAGAAAACATATATTAGTTAGTATATACTACATTAATATTCGGATAAATAAATATATTAAAGATAGTATAAACTTTATTAATATTAGAAAATTCAATACCGCTACCTTTAACTTCATTTATAAAAAAGATTAATTTTAATTATACGTTACTAATTATATTCAATTAAAAAGGCTAATTACTGTTTTAAAACTCCGGGAAATAGATCTTATATACGAAATTGTAGAAAATATTATTAAAAGGTAAGGAAAGAAGTATAAGGACGATTTTCTACGTTCCCTCTACTCCTTTATTGATAATATAGCCGGTAAATACAAATTTAAAATAGAAAAGGAGGTAGCGGTAATTACTAAATCTATTACCTTAATAAAAAATTTAATTAAAAATATACTATTGTATAAAGAGACTATCCGTTATATTTATTTAATAAAAGTAATGGAAAAAGACGTTTAAAAATTCTTTAATAAAGTAAATAAGTTTTAGAAGACTAAAGAAAAAATAAAAAGAATATTAATAAATTATTATTAATTATATATTAATATTTTTCTTCTTACGTTAACCGATAAAATACCCCTACACCATTTATACAATTATAAAATCGAATTTAAACTAAGAGAGCAACTACTATACGCTAAGCCTAAACTAATATTATTTATTAAAATTACTATTATTAAAAAATAGATTAATAAGAACTTTAAAAGAAATTTATCTATCCCTCCTAATCCGCCGCTACTTTACTTATCCTATTAGTATAAAAGTTAGGCGGGGGAATCCGTATTTATATTAACTACCGTAGTATTAATAATATTACTTTAAAAATATAATATTTAATTCTATTAATTAAAGAAACTTTTAACGCTATTTATAAAACGAAGATCTTTACTAAATTTAATATTATTAATATATTTAATAAAATACGGGTAAAGGAGGGCTATAAATAGCTTACTATATTTATTACCCGCTTTAAGCTTTTCGAATCCTTAATATACCTATTTAATTTATAAGGGGTACTAAGGACGTTCCAAAATTATATTAACAATATCCTATATAATATCTTCGATATATACGCTACTACTTACCTTAATAATATCCTCGTCTATTCGGAAAACGAGGAGGACTACGTAAGGTATATTAATAAAATCCTACGGAAAATAATAAACGCAAGCCTATAAATCGATATTAATAAATATAATTTCTATACGAAATGGACTAAATATTTAAAACTTATTATTACCCCTAAAAATATTAAAATAGACCTAGAAAAAGTAATAATAATTATTTTATAAGAGGCCCCAAATACTAAGAGAATACTATAACGTTTCTTAGGATTTACTAATTTCTATCGGTAATTTATTAAATACTTCTCTATCCTAACGGGACTATTATACAAATTAATAAAAAAAACCGTTAAAGATTAAAAATAAAAGGATTAATACTAATACTCTTTCGACGTATTTAAGCGAATTTTCACTAGCGGACCAATATTATATATCTACGACTAATCTAAATAAATAATTATAAAAACAAATACCTCAAATTAAATTTACAGCAATATTCTCTCTTAATATAATAAAGACGGAGTATTATAATTAATAATGTACTTTAATCAACAATATTCGTTAATAGAATATAATTATAATATCTATAATAAAGAATTATTCGCTATTATTAAGGCGCTAAAAGAGTAGAAGCTAAAATTAAAGGGAGTACAATAGTTATTCAAAGTTTTAATAAACTATAAAGGATTAAAGTCGTTCACAATTAGCAAACAATTAATATTATAATATATAAAATAATTACAATTTCTCTCCCGCTTTAATTTTACTATCCAATACTGACCGGGCTCGCTATAAGTCCGCCCTAATATATTAAACCGCAAACTAGAAAATATCCTAAAATACGAAGGTAATAAACGCCTTTTAATAAAGAATAAAGTCTTATTCAAGAAGGATATTTTCGTTAATAATTCCTACGTCTTAAAAAATAAGGGGGATCCGGAAATTTTTATCAGGATAATTTACTTTTATAATTTAGAAATTATAAACGAAACGTCGGTAAATAATTTAATAATAAAAACCTATAAAAAATTAACCTTTTTTTAAAATATATTCGCCTATCTAACGGACTTAATAAAGAAAATATAATTAAAGAAAATTAAAAGAAACTTTAAAAAATTCTCGTTCGTAGAATACTATACTATATAGGGCCGGATCTATTATTATAATTCGGTTCTCCTTAACCCCGAAAATATTAAAATCTACTACTAATTAATCCGCTATATTTATAATACGTTAGGAGTAGGGCACTTAAAGAAGGAAAAAGTTTATAGCTTTCTCTTCTAATCTTTCTTTTAGCCGGGGATATATAATATAATAAAAACCTACTATAAAATTTATTTAATATATATAAAGATAAAGCCATTATAATATACGCTATACGAGTTTTTAAAACCTTTACTAGTACTTTTCGCTCTATAGAAGGATATTTCTATCGATTATATTATACTATTAACGCCCTACGAACGCTATAAACAAATATTTTAATATATTACGGTAATTATTAATAAATTAATAAAAATATAGTATTTTATCCCTACGGTAAAACTAATTGCGGAAGAACTAATAGACCACTTTATAAAACGGATTTATAATATTTATAATTTACCTAATATTATTATATCTAATCGAAATTCCTAATTTATTTCGTAATTTTAAAAAGCGTTATTAACGAAATTAAAAATTAATCTTACGCCCTCCTCTACTTTTCACCCAACTACGAACGGATAAACGGAATATATTAACGTAAAAATAGAAAGATATTTACGAACCTTCATTAACTAAGTATAAAATAACTAAGTTAATTAATTACTAATAATAGAATTCGCCGCTAATAATTTAATTTTAAAAATAATAGGAATTTTACTATTTTTTATTAATTATAAATTCTATCCCCGAATAAAGGTCGAGCCCACTATACCATACCCCCTAAAAATATTAAAGACCTAATAAAATAAGTATTTCAAAACTATTAAAATCGCTAACCGGTTTAAAATAATCTTAAACTATATAATAATTAAAATAAAGGAAGTATAAAGGTAATATAAAGATAACGCTAATAAAAAGAAATCGAACGCCCCGCAATATAAAATCGGGGATAAAGTCTTACTAAGTATAGAAAACTTCGAAACCGGAAAACCGTACGCTAAATTAATTCCGTTCCGGGAAGGGCTATTTAAAGTCCTAAAAGCTAATAACTATACAATTACTCTTCGACTCCCAATTAATATAAAGTACAATCCTATATTCTATATTAATAAAATAAAATTTTAGGAAGAACGTACTAAAAGGGACATAAAAATAAATTAAAGGAGGATTATAAAATAGACGAATAATAGGAAAAACTCTATCGAATAAAACTTTAATAATATAAATAATTATAAATAGAATTTAAAGAATAAACGATAAGAATATTACGTCCTATAAACACCATTATATATATTAGACTAGTAAAAATAGACTAACGTTATAATATACCCGGAAGCAGTATAAAAGTTCTATAAGAGCTACCTAAACGAGCTAGCGCCGCTAAATTAAATTATTATAAAAAAGCGGTGCAAAATAATAACGGGCCGGCAACTAAAAGCGGACTAGCTACTATTAATAGAGGTAGGAGCGGATTAGCCGGTACTAACGGGAAATATGGGGTACGGAGGATTGAAGAGGTCGCTGTATAGAGTAACGGCGGCTATAGAGGCTTTTATAGGGCAAATTAAACGATTAATAGGCATTTTAATCGTTTTATATATTATTAGTCAATTATACGGCTTCTTTTAATCCGGGGTAATATTATAGGGTTAGTTTTATAATAATTTAAAAATATACGGTTAGTAGCTATCGGAGCTAAGGATTAAACTATAGCTCCGAATATAGTATAAGGCTATTACGGCCTTTGTAAAAGGCTATAATAACTTTATTATCGCCATCGCTACACAAATTGTACCAACTTTGTAGCATTTATAAGGTTGCTATAGAGCTAATCTCCTAGACTGGCCTCCATAAAGACCAGTCTGGGATCGCACCCTTGAACCTTTCCTCTTACTCCTTCGTGCAATTACGTATATTCTTACCTACCTTGTGCCTTTGCACCGTGATACGGATAGAGTTTTATCCACGTGCGGATAGAGTTTCTCTAATTTAATTACCGCTATTACTAATTAATAATTATAATACAATATTTATTTTCTTATTATTATCTCTTCTAATTACCCTTTATAGTCTATAGCAAATAATTCTAATATTTATAATAGGGGTAGCAGCGCCCTTATTACTAAAGGTAAATTTATTATAATCGTTAGAAATTTTTCTATCGGTATTTATTCTTTAACCTATTTAATTTTAGCGGTATTACTTTTTAATTTATTAATAAATAACCGACTTTTTACTCTCTTTATTTAAATATAGTTAACTATTTAAATTATAGTCCTTCGGACGAACCTTATTTAATTTATACGGGTAAACTTTTTTTCCAAGGTTTTAATTTATTTATTAAAGTAGAGGTCGAATAGCGGATAAAAGGTTTCCGTTTTTAGGTTTTTTATTAGCGTAATTTTATACGCTTTAATAATAATTTTTAAATATTTGGTTTGGTATTTAGCTAGCCCAATTACTATCTTTCGTAATTTACTATAGATTTTAATCGGTTAGTAGAAAATTAATATTCCGTATATAATTATATTTTAAATATATTTAGTATAAATTTCCTTCGTTTATATAAAAGAATAATTTTAAATTTTCGTTATTAATTATATTAATACGTTCGTTTATATAATTATTTTCTTTTTTATTACCTTTATATATATTCGGTAATTAAATTTCCGATTTAGTTAAACCCTAAGGAATTTAATCGATTCCGTTAATTTAAATATAATTCTCCCGATTTAGAGAATTTCCGTTTTTAATTCCTTCGTCTATATAAAATATATAAATTCCGTTTTACTTATTTTGAATTCTATTCTTTTTTTAATTATTTAATTCGAATAAATATCCTATACTATTTAGAACGTCCAATAATTTTCTTTAATAATTTTAACTATTATAATAATATTAGTATCGTTGGCGAAGCCGACGGTAATCGCGTTCTAAATAATAATTAATTTACAATATAATAAAGTAATAAAGAGAATAAAAAGGATTAGTAAGAGGGGAGAGCCTTATAGTACGCCTACTACGATATTATAAAATTAGGAGGTTTCGTTATCGAAGAAAAGAGAACTTTTTCTTCCGGTAACGAAATTATTAACTTATTAAAGGATCTATTTTAGGAATTGTATTTCCTATAGCGTATATAAAAATTATTTATAATTAATTATATTAAATACGCCCTTTAAATCGAACAGTATAAAAAATATTACAACTTTAAATTTCTATATTATATAAATTATATTAATAATTATTCGGACGGCGAATTTAATTAAACGGCCTACCCAGTTATTTATTTAGCCTTCCGGGAAGAAATTATATTCTCTTACTATTTATATTAATTTTTTTACTATAAGGGCTTTAAAGATTTTTCTAACGTTATTTAGAAGCGATAGAAGCTACTATACCCCGGCTAATTTTTATTATTCAACACTTTTTCTAAATTTTTTAAAAATAATTACTTTTACGTTTTTAAACCGTTGGGGGAAATATCCGAACCGGAGGTTCGTTACGGCAAAAGTTGTTATCGCCTATTCAAACGGTTCTTTATATATCTTTAGAAATTTATTTGAAAATTAATTAATACTTAGTACTTTATTAAACGCTATTTTCGAAAGGACTTTTTAAATATCCTCTTTAATAATTAGATTATTAATAAATACCGGGGTATTACTATTTAATAATTAAATTTAATTTAGTAGATAGCCCGTCGGAATTTTTACTTTTAGGAAGAAATAGTCAGTAAAAATATTTACTTTATTATTACAATTTTCGATTTCGTTCGCCCATCTGTTTTATTTAAGGGGTAGTAATTTTGGCAAATCTATTAAATAATAATTTTATATTCTAATTTACTTTTTTAATAATTAAAATTTATTTAGGTCTTTTAATATATTTATAATATAATTATATTATTTCGCTCTTTGAATTTTCGTAATAAATTTCTTCTTTTTTATCGCCGCTTCTATAAATTCTTTTTAATTTAAAGGCGTCTAATTCTTAAATTAAATTTACTATTTCCGCTATACTTCCTTCGTTACCGTTTTATATTTTAAATTCTACTAGTCCGCTTATCTTCCCCGACTTTTTTTTCGGTATAGGACGAATTCTTCTATAATATTAACGAATTCGCTATTAAATTTATTAAATCCTAATTCGAATTCCTTTACTATTTTAATCCTTTTTAAGATCGATGTTCGTTTTTCCGTTACTTTCTATACTTTTTCCGCGTTTATTAAATTTTAATTAAACCTTTCCTCTACTTCCGCTTTCCTATTTCTTTTTCCTATTTCGACCTAAATTTTTTAAAGGTAATAATCCGAACCCGTTTGCCCGTACCGTTATACTCCCTAATATTCGGCTTCGATACCCTATAAAATTTATACGTAATCGATTGTCCCGTTTTTCTTTCCTCTAATCGTATTTCCGAGCCTCGTTAATTCCCCGCGGGGGGTAACGAGGCTAAGTTTCTATCGCCGTACCTACGTAAATAACTTTACGGCGCCCGGGCTAGTCCTATTCTCTAAGTCCTAGTTGGAGTAATGGAGGTTGTAGTCCCTTACGGCTATATATTGGCCGGCCGGGAGTCTTTCTTCGAGGAGTTTGAGGAGGGGAGACCCCTATTAGTATTCCGGCGTACCTTGGAGGAAGATAGGAGAGTAAATAGAGTAGACGGTTATCGGTTCTCGTAAATTCTTTAGTATCGCCGCGGCCTAATCCTTCCTAACCCGGAAGTTTAGGTCCTTCAAATTCTACCTCTTGTTTACGTAAATCACCGCTCTACCCTTCTCCAAACAATCGATACTATGATTATTATATATAATAGATAATATAAATAATGCTTTAAAATAAATATATATTTATTATATTAAAACTTAGAAAATTCTTAAATAATTCTTAATATAAATTACTACTAGTATAAGACTCATCTTATACTAGATTAGGAATTGTCCTATAATATTTTACCCTTATTTACAACTTATAAATTAAAAAAATTACTAAATAATTCTTAATATAAATTACTACTTGTATAACATTAATTTTGAACTAAATTAGAAATTATATTATAATATTTTTATTTTATTTATAATTTGTAATTACGATGATTATTAAGTGCTTTTCAATATAAATTACTATTAATATAAGACTATTCTTCAATTAAATTAGGAATTGCCTTATAATATTTTTGCTTTATTTATAATTTATAATTAGAAAACTTATTAAGTAATTCTTAATATAATTTACTACTAGTATAAGGCGGTTTTGAACTAAATTAAGAAATTTTTTATACTTAGATTTCTTTTCGCCTATATATTAATTAGACTTTTCTTAGATTAATATTTTTAATTATAAAAAAATATTTAAATAAAGCTTTTATTATTCTAAACTTAATCTTAAATTAGTTTTAATAAATACTTTTTATAAAATAAAATATTAATTATTTATTCCTAATATTAAAATTTATTTACACTTTAATATTTATAAGATTTTTTTGGATTAATTTTCTTAATTATTAAAAAAAACGTTATCAAAGCTTTTATTATTCTAAAGTTAATCTTAGATTAGTCCTAGTAATTACTTTTTATAAAATGAAATTTTAATTATTTAATTGTAATATTAAGATTGATTTACACTTAGATAGTTATAAGATTTGTCTAGGATGAATTTTGGATTTTTCTTAAATTAATCTTTTTAAATATATAAAAAAAACTTCAAAAACCTCTAAAATTTTACTGTTAAGCCCTCCGGTATCGGCGAGTTTTTTTTACAGTGTGGGGCAAATGTCTTAGCATGGGCTTGGCGCTCCGAGTGTGATCCGAGGTCTGACCCATGTGTGAGGTGAGCTAGGAACTCGTGTAGGGTATCACATCAATTCCCAACCCCGACATCGTGTCGCCCTTGTTGGTGTCATAGGCTATCGTGCGCAACGGAAAGCCATTTGCATATGCCCGACGTCGTCACCGATGAACTACCGGCGTATGCTGTGGAAGGAATTGGGAAGCCTGTTCGAAGCAGTTCATACTTTTAAACTCTTACACTATCGAGCGGCCGCATGAACACCATGATGGATCTCATGTCAATACGGTGCATGTTCGCGGGCGCTAGAACTGACCTTAACCTCTGTGTTTCGTCCTGGAAGGCGCACCCTGGCATCGAGATTGCCATCCACCTTTCCCCGAAGGGCACTGAAAACTTGGTGAGCGCAAGCCCGAGTGCAAGTGCAATTGCAAGTGCGGTGGAATGGAACGGCTCACCCGCCCCTGCACTTTTTCGTTATTCCCGTTTCTGTGCCGACCAAGTTGGTCGGTAGCTTCAGGTTTTTCACAAGTTGTTGCGGTGACTGGCTCCTTCCTGGTTCTCCTTCTCGTCGACCGCTTTGCTGCTTTTCTTATCTCCTATCCAGGCCATCTTCCTGCTTTTTTGTTATCTTTGCGAGACGATTTTGGTGTACTTACTACTCAGACTTATCCACCATTTGGCGTATTTTGCCGTTTAGCTTCAATATTTCTTCGAGAGAATATCTTAACTACCCTAAATATTTCCGCTATCTACCGTGGCCAACTTCGCTGTTCATTTTCAGCTTTTAAAGACAGAAACCTATCCTGCAACTGCCTTTTGAGACCATCTATAACCTTGTGATAGTTTCGGGTTCTACCCGTCCTCGGATTTGCTTGGCGGCTTCGAGTGTCCCCTTCCCCTTACCTTAACTCAGATCACCAACAAATACCGCCATGGACAAACGACATCTAGAAAAAGAATCACCGAGGCCAGTGGCTTCCACTGATACACAGGAAACCCTCTCAGGGGTTGTGAAGGAAAAGAAGGATATGAAGGAGCAAATAACCTCTTCAGGCTCTGATACCGACGGACCTGAAGTTGTCGATGACTCCGGTCATAAATCAGGTCCAGAGCGTGACGGACCTCTTCCCAGTGGCGACCCCACCTTGCCTCGGCCCTACCGTACTAAGAGTGCTCTCTCTTCGTCCTGGGCCCATACGGCTTGCGTGGTGCCCAGGTCGGCTCGAAGAGGGCTCTTGGCTCAATTTGCCTTCATTCCCGAGGTTGAGCGTCCTGTTGAGTACAAGAACAAAACAAAATGGATGATCACGGCTATTGTTGCTCTCGCAGCCGCCGGTGCCCCGTTTGGCAGTGGCATCTTTCTTCGTAAGTAACGTCGTTATGTTTACTGTTGGTGACATTTTGTTATCCAGAGGCTGACCAGCAATACCACAGCTGCTCTTGAACAGATGGCCGATGACCTACATTCATCGCCAACTATCACCAATTTGGCCGTTGCGCTGTACATGCTGGCTATGTCAATATTTCCCCTCTGGTGGTCGTCATTCTCGGAAACGTTAGGCCGACGGACCATTTACATCGCCTCCTTCACCCTGTTTGTTGTCTTTTCGGTCTTGAGCGCTGTCAGCGTGAATACTGCTATGCTTGTGATAATGCGTCTTCTTGCCGGAGGAGCATCAGCGTCCGTAAGTATCTTGTGCTTTCTTGAAGGGCACAGAGATGAAGACTGACTCAAACATGCTATCAGGTCCAAGCCGTCGGTGCTGGCACTATCGCCGACATTTGGAAGCCAGCAGAGCGTGGCCGAGCCATGGGCATCTTTTACTTGGGCCCCCTGATCGGCCCTCTGTTTTCTCCCATTATCGGCGGTGCACTTTCCCAAGGTTTTGGGTGGCGATCAACCATGTGGTTTCTCGCCATCTACGGCGGCTGTATTCTTATCCTAATCACCTTCGCGCTGCCCGAAACACTCATCATCCACAAGCCCCTCCCACCGCCACCCACCGAGGACAACGAGCTCAAGCGTGTCTCGACACGCCAATCTGTTGCCAAATACTCGAATCGTGCTGCCACCATTACTAAGCGCTTCGTCATCGAACCCCTCGAGGTTCTCCTTTACCTGCGGTATCCTCCGGTTCTAGTGTCTGTTTACTCTGCCGCCATCGCCTTTGGTGCTCTCTTCATTCTCAATATCTCTATCCAGACGACCTTCCATTCGGCACCATACGGTTACTCCACCATCATCGTCGGCCTGCTCTATCTACCCTCTTCACTAGGCTATATCGTTGCCTCGATTTTCGGTGGACGCTGGACCGACAAGATCATGATGCGCGAGGCCCGCAAGGCCGGCCGCTACGATGCCGATGGCAACCCCGTCTTTCTGCCCGAGGACCGCATGCGCGAGAACATCTGGCTAGCTGCCAGTATGTATCCAGCCGCTATGATTTGGTTCGGTTGGGCGGCGCACAATGGAGTCCACTGGATCGTGCCCTGCATTGCCAACTTCTTCTTTGGATGCGGCTCCATGCTCGTCTTCGGTGCTGTCACGACCATGTTGACCGAGTTCATGCCGCATCGGAGCAGCAGCGGTGTGGCCGTGAATAACTTCGTGAGAAACATCTTCTCGTGCGTGGGCACAATCATTGCTCAGCCGCTCATTAACGCCATGGGGATTGGATGGTTGTGCACCATGATCGGTTTGTTCGCGTGGTTTACTGGTAACCTGGCCATTTGGATGTTGAAGAGGAACGCGACTAAGTGGAGGGGGAGTATGGACAAGGCGTTGAACAAGAAGGCCTAAGAATATTAGCTAGTGACCTGGCTGTTATTGTGTTGATGGTTTCGCACATAAGTTATAGACTGAGAGTAGGAGATGAAAAATTTGAAGGCTTGAGCGTTTGCTTCTGATGGAGAAAGGGTTATGGAAGACATGATTTTAATGGTTTGGTTGGATGAATGTAGACGGATACGGCACACGCAATAAGCATTCAGCGACGAATAGGTTATAATGATTCTAGTTCCTAATAAGCGATATATACCCTCGAAGGAGTGATCTTTACCTTTTGATGTAATATAGTTTATCTTAATTCATTCTCCAGGGGTCTCATATAAGTAAGTGTGGTCCGAAACCCCAAAAAAAAAAAAAAAAAAAAAAAAAAAAAAAAAGAAGAAGAGGGAGAAAAGATATACCGGTACGGCTTGAGCTGTGGTTGACTGAGCGTGGATATCGCCTAGGCACCCACCCAAGAGACCCGGCATTTCCTCTCGAAAGGACTCTTGCAGCTATCCCTTCGGTATAAATCCGACCACAATGCCTTTTCGACACGTTATCACAATGAGGGTAACTTTCAAGAGTAGCCTTCTGAGTCTTAGCGAACATAGGGGCTTTGCCAGCAGTCAACTGGACCGAGTGTATCCACTCCTTCTACAGTAAAGTCACCTGTTCTAGCACCCCCCATTTCGAGCAACCCCCCCTGTTGCAACAACCCCTAGAGTGAAATTTTCATTTTTTTGCTGAGTACGCGCAACCCTGCAACTAGCAACATAAATGTGAAAAGTTGCTCTTAAATTTGTATAGGAAGGTGAACTTTTGGGGCGGAAAAAAGGGTAGAAAGCGTAGGGTTAGGGTTAGTATAGTCTTATAGCGGGGGACAAAAGTTTGGGCATAGGCTTTTTTTTGGGTGGTTTTGGTGGTACGGCCCGTGCACCCTACCCTAGTCCCAGCAACACCCCCTGTTCCAACTACCCCTTTGCCCGGATTTTGGGGGTTGCCAGAACAGGGGACTTGACTGTACTCCGTACGACGGCGGCTGCAAAGAAACTTCGCACACTCCAGAAATGAATCCATCACCACCTTTCACCGATCACTGATGGCCTTTTCGCAAAGGTGACCCATCTGCACTGCGCTGAAATTGCTAACGGCTAGGCATATAACCGCAAGATCCGCCGCCTGTAAACCATCAATCAGATAAGATTCCCTCGTGGCGCAATTGGCTAGCGCGTCAGACTGTTAATCTGGAGGCTGTAAGTTCGATCCTTACCGAGGGAGTTGGAAGTTGTCTTTTTTCACTTTTGCTTTTTGTCCCTTAATTGTTATTGGGCTTCAATGATAAGTAAGGATTGTTGTTGGTGGGCTTTTGGTTGTCTTCCTTTCGTTGTGAAAGAGGTTTGATGTTGTGCTTGATGAAATAGGTGGGAAGGATAGGCACGGTTCAGGTCGGTGGCGGTTGGATTGCCGATATCATCATTTCGATCTTGATGAGTGAAGGCGGACGCAATCAATGTCTCCATTCCATCACATATGTGCGGCGATCTAGGTAAAACCTTTCGATTGTTCTGAGTTTGGCTTCTTGTCATTGAATTGAGGTCAGTAGGGCATCTTGGAGGCTTCTAAAGAGTGATATGAAACTGAGGGCTCCTAGGTTTCGAAACCAATTTCGCAACGACTGCATCATATGGTGTTGAGCCGGTGATGTTACGTGCTGATCATTTGACATTTGCAAAGAAGCTGGTGAGCAACGAGGTGTTGGGCCAAGTGTTCCAAGCCATGACGGGGATGATGATGAGATCAGGCACACTCGGTTACGTCGATCAGGTTCCCATTCTGTTTGAGCATTGATCACTCCTGTGGGCAATCGATAGCATCACGCATTCACGGTTATGTTTTGGCGCCAGAATGGTCATCTTTAGGGTTGTCTAGCTGGCCAGTCCGTGCCGCCGCTGCCTCCAATCTCGTTTAGGCTGCCTCACGATTTGTTCGTCTTATTAGTTGCTCCAGAGCACGGGGGAGAAGGAGGACAAAACAGAGACCGGCAGGTCGGTTACTCATCCATATCCACGCCTTTGCCGTCGCGTAACCGAACAACTGGAATGCTCATCAACCAACGGAATCGATTGCCTCAACACCATCAAACTCGTCGCTGGAAGACAAAGAAAGGGATGGGGTTATCTGAATATTTGGACTGACCACTTTGTGGCTGCTGTAAATCATAGCCGAGTTCTGGTAAACACGTGCGGTGATGGACGACGACGATGATGATGGTAACAGCCAAGTGAAGACACCCGAAAACGATGGGACCGAGGCCTGAAAAAGGAACCTGGAAGCTTCATTGCGTTTGGGCCTGGATCGGGATCCCTTTTGACTCGAGGAGATCCTAAATCCGACGCAGGGCAGGGCTTCCGGTTCATTCCCCCCATCCGCTCACCAAAATGGAGCCAAGAACGGAGAATGGAAAGGGCAAACTCCAGAACTGCAATTCACAGACGCAACCTGAATGGAACGAAACCTGACTGTTGCAGCCAATTTCGTCAGCACCGACTCGCCATGCAGTGCACAGTTCATGGCAAACGCTGCAACACCGCTGCTTCATCCTAATACAACTTACCACCCCCAAGTGAACTTTTAATAACCACATGCAACTGTCGTAGCAGAATGCGCTTGTCAATCCCTTGTGGCAGACCGTGTCTCCCGTCAATACAATACAAAAAGGGGGCACGTCGCGATTGGCGATGGCGGCGGGCCTGGACGGTGGTGACGGGAGGGACGGGCTGTGTGCGGGTCGTCGGATTCAGGGATTGCGCCAAGACTCAGGGTACAAGGCTACTTAGGGTTGGGGTTGTAGGAGCGCACGTGGATGTGGATGGGTAACCGACCTCTGTTTTTGCCCTTGCCGTACTTTGGAGTAGCGCTCGTTGGATCTCATGGACTCCCCGACACCTAGAGGTATGTTCTTTGCCAGCATGAAGGCAAAACAGGTGGACGCCCGCCGCCTCAAGGCTGCTGGGTGACCAAACTTTTCCAGACCATGTTCATTCGGTCTCCTCTTTCATTACACCACCCACACGGATGCTCACCACCACCGCATCCCCCCCGACGTTTCCATCATCGCAACCCATCAACACCATCGCGCGCAACGCCGCCGCGAAATAAAAGTGCGACGCCAAAACTCCAGCGCCTAGACCGGGAGACGAGACCGACGCTTGCTCCCTCCGCGTCGGCGCCCAAGAGCCAGCTGCCACCCCATTCACTTTGTGTGTGTGCCCCGTCACCGTCCAACCAGTGGATCGCCCAATTCCCGAACCGCGAACCTGGGCCAAGGCACCAACAATAAATCTATTCCCTCCACCTCGCCGACGACCCGGATTTTCTTTCCTACATCATCGTCACCTGTTGCAACAACCAACTTTCGACCGTTGGTCCATCTCTACCCATCAATCAGCCGTCTGGTTATTTTCACGACCTCACCCTTTACGCCAAACTACTCTTGAGCAATGGCTCCTCCTGTCAAGAACAGCGCTACTCCCAAAGACCGACGAAAGTCGAATGGGGTCGGCGTCTCTGTGGCCAGCTCCAATGGCGCGTCGTCCAAAGTTGTCACCCTCTCCGTGACACCAAAGAAGCTACGCGCTATTGTCGACCCTGATTATGTCAAAGAGGATACACCACTTGTCAAAGAGACCGACGATTCGCCTGCCGACTCGACCGTCATCCCTGCCGTCACGAATTCGGCCGCTGAGAATGCGTCCGACTCAAACGCAAACACTCCCGCAGCCGGTACCCCGGCGCCGCAGTCCGGTCCTATGGGTCCGCCTACTGATGGACTGAAGAAGAAGGGTGTTAAGCGGGCCGCAGGTGCTGGCGTGAATGGCAATGGTGAGGCCAAGGTTCGGGGCAAGCCGGGTCCCAAGAAGAAGCAAAGGCTGTACGTGCTCTTCCCTTCTACATGTTTTCCTCATCTAGGCCAGGACTAACAAGCAATATAGAGAAGACGGTACCGTCGAGGGCGGTCGAGGCGGCTTGGCTGCGCACAAACTTGGACCCAAGGCTAACATGGGCGCCATCAATGCCGGTCTCCGAGCTCTTGACCGGTCTGGCAAGCCTTGCCGGAAGTGGACCAGAGGTGGGTTTACCCTCAAGAGCTTCACCGGCGTTGTCTGGGAGCTTCCACGCTGGACCGCGCCGCCTAAGCCACGGCCGGAACCAACGGCTGAGGAGCCCATTCCCGTTTCAGCATCCGCCACAGGAAGCAGCAAAGAGAACATTGTTCCGGGACAGAACACCCAAGTCAAGAGCGAGCCAAGTAACAATGGGGCGGATGTCGAGATGAAGAATGCCCCCAGCTTTGCCGCCGCCAACTCAGCCGCACCGTCACCGGGACCGACCCCAGCACCAGCACCTGCGGCAGCACCGACAGCCATTGCCGTATAGTCACGACATTGAGTCTTCATCACTGCTTGCAGTTTCGACTTTTCAGTTATATAAAAGGATATGGCTGTTATAGCTTGGGCATGATGGGCTTCGCAACATGGTTCGGATTTTGGGAGCATTCGAGCACGTGCACAGGAAAGGAAAAGGAACAGGTCATAGGGAACTATCCCCCTACAAAAGCTCGTTTGCCCCCTGAGGCATGAAGTAACAGTTTGGCGTTTATGGCGTGTAAGCAGGGATTGGAGGATTTTCTTTTGTGTGAATTAGAGGTGTACATGGCCACAGCGAGGCCCGGAGTTGGCGTTTCGGTTTCGGGGGGGATTCTCACGTCTGGACGGCCAGTGTTGCTTACGGGCTCCGCTGACGAGTGTCTTACAGCTTTAATATGAGGACATCAAGACCTTTGAAAGCAACCTATACCCGAGAATGTATTTGAGGTTATCATTCTGGTAGTAATTGCGTGGTATCGCGCTTGATTCTACCACATCATTGCATTACCCCGAACCACTGTTTATTGAGTGTCCATTGACTTGGCCGTCAGCAAAGTCTTGAATACACACCACGCGGGGCTTGAAGGTATCCTGTGGCGTGTTCACGTTCTTTGAAGGGATCTTGACACAACACAAAGACTTGCTTCGAAGAAAGCTGACATGAACCGGTCTGTCAGCTCCTGCTGGAGCATGGCGCTTTGGATCGACACCTCTTGCACACCCTATTGCCTGTTGTTTTGCACTGGTAACCTACCTAAACAACACTTTCCCTAGCATTGATCTGACCAAGTGGAACAAGGTCCGCGAATAGACTTTCCAGCCGAGTTCCATGAAACCACAAACGAGGGAGGTGTGGTGTTGTTGCTTGGTCCGCCTGCCTCCCGACCAATCAGATGTCGTGGTGCCTGAAGCATGGCATGTGCGGCATCAGCGCCAGCTGGGAGTACAAAGGTACATGTTGTTGCAGGCGTTGCTTCCGGATGGCAGCAGAAGCGAAATCGATTGGGACACGGCAGGCAATGCAGGCGTGTTGGTGTCATTGACTGCCGGCCGCCGGCATCTTCAGACCAGGGTGCTGGGAGGTACCTCTCGGACTTGGGACAAGTCCATGGAGTGTTCAAACCACCTGGGCACTTGACGATTTGAGGGTTGAGATGTGAGTGCTTTCTGGAATTCGGCCGTGGTTCTACTTCCATGAGCTGGGCTGTTACTAGACGTGCCAAGGTTAGAAGTAATAGAAAAGGACCAGCTTGATGCCGGCAAGCTGAGATATGAAAAGACATCGATACAGTAGAAACCCCTGGTCATGCAAAGACCACCTTTTACAAATCCCCCCTTTTTGCAAAGGCTTTGGCCTGCCGGAGTTTCCTCTGTTGAGCGGGATTGCAAACTGCAATTGCAACGCTGATAGCCCGAATTTTGTATTAATAGGGGCCCGGATTTGGTGAGAGAGGTATACTTATACCTCTCTACCGGGGGTCCGGTCGCTCTACAAGACCCATTTTTTGTGCCCCGCGGCGATCCTCTAATGGTCAGAAGGCCGTGTCTGGTCTGTGCGCTGGGACCGTCTTTTGCAAAACCCTCTCTTTTGTAAAAGGTTTTGGTCGCCTGGAATTAGTTGTATTGAACAGGGGTTTCTACTGTATTTCTACCTAACCAACTGTGGATCACACCCCGCTCCATTCCTGGGGAAACCCGAAGTGTCATGGTCACCACTACATACACTGGGACTTGCTCCCCTTCCTGTCACGCCAGCCATGATGCTCTGAATGTTCACGTCAGGATGGAAACTCCCAGCCGGTCATCTCATAACATCTGTACTGGGGCTGAGCTGAGGTGAATTAGGGATAGAAAGTAGGCATGTGTCGCCGGCCTCGCTGTCCCGGTAGGTGACAAGGACCCCAGCAGGTGCCAGGTAGGTAACCCGCAATAGGCGTGGGAGCACCTGCCCTGCTGACCTCACCCTGGTTCCCCATTGCGATAGAGCGGGAAAACGGGACTGAGCACCTCGAGGGCCCAGTTGATAACAGCAACACCCACCTGCCCTCGTAAGCCGCTCGCTCGCTCAACCTTTCATCCCTTCGGTTGAGCAAACATCTCGATAGACTCTTCTTAAATCACAACTGGTTGACTTTTGAATATCTTCATTACAACGTGCCCAACCGCCAAAACTGCCGCCCACTTCGACAAATCAGAGAGCAACTTCCAAGTCAGGCCGTCTGGGGAAGTGCGTGCGTGCGTGCGTGGAACGCGGTAGTGCTCCGGTAGGTTCCAGCTCCAAGCACGACCATTTGCGGGAATGCTGAATGTTGAATGCTCACTCATCTAATTATGACATACATAGCGGCCTTGGATTGCTCGTGCTCTGCAATTTCAATAACGAATCGCCTTCCACCTCCGTCATTCGCACACCACACCCACTCTACCACACAGCACACCACATCGGTCCAAACCGCTCCCGAAGCCAGCAGCATCCTCTACTGCCAACCCGCATAAGCCCATCTAGACGTACTCGACAGACAGTTTCCACACCACAACGAACTTTCTTGGACACTATCAGATCGCCGACATACCTCGTTTCCGCCTGCTCCTCCTCGGATATCAACAATTTCCGGGAGGCCAGGTTCCTCGGGCAACAGCAAGCCAAACCAATCGCCTGGGGCCATCGACGGCGTCCCTCCTACGCCCTTCCTACTCAGTCGCTCAGACACCTCTTACACCATGACCAACCCAAACCCATTTCCACGCCGGTTGTCTTTCATTACCTCGGCCAACAATGGCTCTCGTCCCGTTCGATCCGCCGGCTTCTCCCACTTGCTGAACCCATCCCCCGACAATGGCGGCCAAGGGAACGGCGCTGGTTCGCACGCTGGCGCGCCCTTCTCGTCCCTCGATGCTGGCGCCGCACACTCAGGGAATGCTCCTCATGGGCTGGACGAGGGGCGCGGGTCGCACCGGATGTCTGATGGTAGCTTGCCGTCATTCTCTCGCGCCTTCGACCTGTTCACAAGCAAGGAGCCGTTACTGGCGGGGCCGAATATGGCATATAGCGGAGTCGGACCCTCGGCCAGTGTCAGTAAGAACGGCTTCCTTACGCCTTCGTACCTACGAGGATCCGGTTATCTAGAAAAGCTCGCGGAACAACATAAGGCCAAGCTCGTGGCTGACAGAGAAAACTATTCGTCCAAGGGGCCATCTGGAACAGTATTTTCCGGGAATACAGGGAACACGGAAAGCAGGTCTTTGACGCTTCCCCTCAAGGTCACATCCGGCACACATAGAGGTGTGGCATTAAATTTGATAGAGCGCCCCCCCGCGTCAGCTGAATTCGAAGATGTCGTCAACCCGCTTCCCACTCGATGGAACAGCGACGACAAGGACTATACAGTGGAGGTCGTTGGCGCTGGTTACGAAGTAAAATACACAGGGACAAAGCTGGCTGACCACGAAGCGGGCGCTATACGAGCGGATAACCCTATGCCCACGCAGTGTGGTGTATACTACTTTGAGGTCATGATACTCAACAAGAAGCGAGAAGAGTAGGTGCCATTTTGACGTTGAGGTCTCACTGGCCTCCAGTTTTGCTAAACCATATGAACCGACGCTAACTTGACCGTGTCCGCTAAGAAATGTCATCTCCATCGGATTCGAAACCCGAAAGGCATCATTGGCGAGGTTCCCAGGCTGGGAGGGAGAGTCTTGGGGCTATCATGGCAACGACGGAAAAATCTTCCAGGGCACCAATGCGGGCAGATCATATGGCCCAACGTACGGCGCCGGCGACACAGTGGGCTGCCTAATGAACTTTCGGACAAGTCAGGTCTTGTTCACCAAAAATGGCGACGAACTAGGTATGATTGACTACAAGATTGGGTTGTGTGGTGATGACTGACATGTGGTGTGTAGGGATCGCGTTCAAGGACCCTATCTTTAAAGACACTACCAGGAATTTTTATCCAGCCGTCGGGCTGAAAAGGCCTGGGGATCATATTTGGGTTAACTTTGGTCAAGTTCCTTTCCAGTTCGACATCGACGGTTACATGAAGGTGAGCTTACCCTGATGCATTGTCCGCGCAACCTTGATGTGGCATTAACAAAATACCATGCAGAAACAACAAAAGCTGGTCACAGACAAGATCAGAACCACGGATACTGCAATGCTGGCGCCTCCTCTAAACGATACCGAGCTTATCCAGCAACTTGTAAGTTTGATTGGGTCCCTGTCACATGGTACTTGAAGACTGATCACTTCAAAAGGTTTTGCAATTCCTTCAACACGATGGCTATGTCGGAACTGCCCGTGCCTTTGCCGAAGAGATACACATGGAAAAGCAGGCTCTCAACATGGACGCCGACGTTCCCGTCGAGGGCGTTAATATCAAGAATGATGAGGATGCGAATAACAGGCAACAAATTCGCCGTGCGATCCTCGAAGGCGACATTGACCAGGCTCTCGTCTACACCAATCAATTCTACCCCAAGGTTTTGGAGGAGAATGGACAGGTCTACTTCCGGCTACGCTGTCGCAAGTTCATCGAGATGATCCGAAGGGAGGCAGAAATGAACCGTTCACTACAAGAGGCCGGAGTGAAGGCTAAGAGCACCTCTCAGGCTCGGCATCATCCTGGGAATGATACGCAACGAACATACAACCAGAATCCAGGCGGCGGGGAGGACGAAATGATGACAGAGGGCGAAGAAGAGATGATGGACACCGAAGAAGATGGTGTAGAGGATCACTCGCTGAGGACAGGCAACCCCGAGGACGAAACCATGGCGATGAGCGCTGCCGGAGTGAGCGAGCTTTGTCATGATGCGCTGGAATACGGCCAAGAGCTGCGAGACGAGTTCAAGAACGACCCAAGCCCCGAAGTCACCAAGCATCTTAACGAGATATTTGCGCTGATGGCGTACCCGAATCCCCTAGAAGTGAAGGAGGTCGCGCACCTCCTGGAACGTAAGGGGCGTGTGGCGGTGGCCGAGGAGTTGAATTCCGCCATATTGAGTGAGTTCATCATTTCCTTGCTTTTCCTCGTTCCGTACCATAGAGGCAAACATGCTCACAATCTCTGTCACTCACAGCATCCCTCGGAAAGTCTTCTCGGGCAGCGCTAGAGAACCTCTACGCCCAAACAACGGTCCTACTCGATGATCTTAGGAAGGACGGAGGTGACGGCGCGTTTGTCTCGATCCAGGGTGTGATTGACGAAATACCCAAGGCACAGATAAATTAGGATTCGGATAGTGACAAGGCAGTTTGTCAATACACGGACCAGATCCAGAAACGGAAGCGGGAGCTGGAGCAGGAGCAGGAGCAGGAGCAGGAGCAGGAGCAGGAGCAGGAGCAGGAGCAGGAGCAGGAGCGGGAGCAGGAGCAGGAGCAGAAACAGAAGAAGAAGCAGAAGCAAGAGCAGGAGCAGGGCGAAGATTAGGGTCATGGTCAGGAGCTGGATGTAGTCATGAAAGAGGACAAGGATCGGGATTCGGAAGAGGGCCAGCAAGTACCGGATTGAGCTTTTTGGTATGCAATCCGTGAGCGGTACTCCGTGGGAGATGGCGAGGTTCAGGGTCTTAATCTGGAAGAATGGAAGCGGATCCAGGATACAATTTCTACGCGGTTCTGCTTGAGAGAGGGCCGCGGGTATCAGCGTCCGAATCCGGAAGAACAGAAGCGACACCTCGATGCAATTACTGAGCGGTACTGCGTGGGAGAGGACGAGGTTCAGGGTGTGGATCCGAAAGTACGGAATCGGATCCTGAATGCTTTTTTTGAGCGAAACTCCATGGAAGAGCACGAGGGTCCGCATCTGGTTTCGAATCTGGATCCTTGCCATCCTCCAATAAGACGGGTCCGGAATGTGGATGAGGCTGAACTGGCCGAAATCAGATCTAAAGCAGGACTAGGAGGATGAGGATCTGAAGGAAGACGAGGGTCTGGATCTGGATCTGGATCTGCCGGGCCTTGACCGGACTCTTTGCAGAGCGATTAAGGGGAAGAAGCCCTGACAAATATATACGCCAGAGGAGAAGATTGGGAAGACAGAAGCAGAGGAGACAAACGCCAGGGAGGGAGAAGAAGCAGAAGGGACAAAGAGCTCGAATGACAGACAGCGAAGAAATAATGGTTAGGTATGGGTTGGGTTACCATGGATCTTCACGACAAGCGCAACCACGTACGCACGCTGTGGTGGTGCCGTTTCCAACCATTCGGGTATTTGGGGTGTGCCAGGAGTACATGGCATGGGATGGATGCAGTGTCAAGCATTGAAGAAAGGCCTGCATGCGTGGATAGGTTGGGATTGGGTTGATTTTTTATAAATCAAGTAGAGCACTAGGGTAGGTATCATCATCATCATCATCAGTTTGTTCCGCTGATCAACTCCACCCGTATTGAAGGTCAAGTGATTTGGTCTGTTCTTGGCTTATGCCTACTCACTTTGGCGCAAATAGACGTGGCTCGGCCCCCTCCGAGGTATGAGATATTTAGACTTTATGTGTGCATTTGTTGCTTTGCACACAGCAATGGAAAATATCGTTGACACAAGGCACCTCAGTCCAACTATCGTAATCAATGTTTGGGAATCATGTGATATTCTCTACAGTAGCGAATCTCATCTAGTATCTGTAGCCGCGCGACTCCCAAGCATCAGTTAGCCCCATACCACAACCTGGTAGCATGGCAACGATGTCCCTAACGATAATAGTTATCTTGTTCGCCAACCGCCAGTCCCGTTGATATCATGATATTTCCCCCACAAGAAGAGAATGTCAACAGCTTCCTGTAGCGGTATTTATGATATCATTGACGCCATCACTCCATCGTCTTTAATAACTTGTTTCACGCCTCGGAGCAAGTAATGTAGCGAGGTGACATATTTTCCCGTTTGTAGGTAAATGATGCTCTGCTTAGTCTCTCCCCTCAACGTCTACTGTGTAGAGAAAAGTCCATAAACGAGTGATCCGTCTATCTCTTGACCGTGCGTATATACCTACGCTAACAGCCACAACCAACCAAGTCTTGGCTAGTTCATCCCCTGAGAACAAGATAAGGCTTCTAGTGGAAGACGCCCTCATTTTAATGGGCTGGGATACCACTCATCAGATCCTCCTCCTCCTCAATGTGGAACGGCGACTCTTCAAACCCGCCACCTGCGCTCTGCAGACCCAGCTTGTGTTCGCGAGCCGCGTCAAACTGTCGCTTAACCGTATGACTGATGTACTCACGGTTGCTGGCCAGGCGCTTGTTGGTCGCCTCGATGATGGGCTCCAGAGCCTTGATGCCCTGCGCCACCTTATTCACCTTGGCTGAAAACTCCACCTCTGAGAGGCCCTGCGTGGGCGCCGACAAAAAGGTGAGGTAGGCCGGGCTGCCGTCTGTGGGCCGCTCGATGACGCCCTGGAGACTCCCATCGGCGATCATGCTTTGCAGGAGCTGGTCTACTGCTTCCACGCTCGGTAGGGGGCCGCCCGTTTCGGCGCTCTGTGTTCGCTCGCGGATCTTATCGAGTGAGACATTGGTGTAGACATTGCGAAGGTTGATGATTTGCCATCGTTGGTAGTGCGCCAGCACCAGCTTTGCGAGCTCGACGTTCCCCTCGTTGGGCAAGAGCTCGGCGTTGATGACTTCGAATTCGCGGACTAGATCACCGGCGGTGTTTGCCTTGAAAGCCTGGGCGAACAATTTGTACGGTTTTCCCTGGGTTGCGAAAATCTTCTTTGCTGCTTGCGAGGTTGTTTCCGGTAGTGCTGGTGGCTTTCCGGTCAGGAGCAGGCCGACAAGGATCCATTTGTTATATGCCTCCGTCATGACCTTGCTGCAGCCGCCGTCCCGCGTCGGATATGTGACACATCGCTCAAAGGCATCAGAGGCTTGCTGCCACATGCGGCGCTCGGTGAAGCACAGGCCGCATAGAAAATCGTACTGGAGCACAGCGAAGCTGGTGAGGCCATCGGTGAGCTGGCTGTCGGGGTTAATGTACGCTGGTGGCGGTAGAGACATGTCGCAAAGGGGTTGGGTTGTCGACATGCCCTTGGCCGGCATGTAGATGATAGGTTTCTGGATAAGAGGCAAAACTGGTCCTACGTTGCCGGTGCTGTATGCCAGTTCGACGAGGTTGCAGTGGTGGGATGTGAGGATAGAACCTGAAGGGTCGAGTCTTAGGAGGGCAGCAGTGCCGACCTCAACAGCAACGGAAGCCTATTATGAAGTCAGCAATGGCGGCCCCGCGGAGGGGGGGTATGGGGCCCCTACAGGAAACAAGCTGTGTTCATTATACACCTCCTTGAGAACGTCTGACCAGATGCTTCCCTTACACCGTATTTGGCGAGCATCGAACTGGAGGAAGAACTCGGTCAAATATGATGACAAGCGCTCGTGTGCCTGCTGAGAGGTCCACCCGGATGCCTGTAGTAGATATTCGAGGATCATAAGATATGAGAGGGAACAGACGGCGGGGTTGACATGCTGCGCAGACGTTACCGGGTCAGCTTTTTGAACGACTTTGTACAACGGACACTCCAGGTTTGGGTATGTACCTTGAGAATATCGTCGGCGGACTCCCTTATCCACTGCGCATTGTCCCTTAGGAGTTCTCGCACCCTCTTGGCATGTTGCTGGCTTTCTTTGTAGTATTCCTCGTTATCAATCCCAGCGGCCGGTGGGAAGGCCGTCAGGACCGTAAGGCGTGAGTCCATGGCTGGCCGTCTAGATACGGGAGAAATGCTGGCAGGCGAAAGACTCGAGGGCAGAAGGAAGACGATTGATTGCGGTAGCACTGATGGATTTCAATGGCTCGGTGCAACTCGAGGTAGCGTCGTGAAAGTGCGCGGCGGGGGTAGCTGGTGCCTGGTGCTTCTGGGGGACTCGAGGAACGGGAATGACAGTGACGCTGATGGCTGGGTAATATGATGATGACGCCGTGTATCGATTGACGGGTCACAGGATCTTCGTATCAAAAAGGATAAATAAACAAACAAACAATTGGATCGGCGTCCAGAAAATCTGCGATATGGGAAATGGCGATTTGTGGTTTGGGAATGAGCTCGGAAGCTGTGCCAGGTGGTTGGAGAAAGTACTACTAGGTACCTAAGAAAAGCACCTTTGCGGCCTGCCCTGTAGCGAGTGGTGCTTGTGGTCGGTGCAGTGTGCGCTGCTGTCAGTTCCAAACGGAAAGCTCCCCGGCGATTTGGACAACTGGGTGGAAGAACGTCATCCATTCTTATTGGCTGACCTGGTCAGCATATATGGGGCCCAAGTCGCAACTCGCACCTTCAGCCTCAGTGGCTTGCACTGCTGTCCACCAAGGTGCTCAACGACAATTCGTGTATGGCCGGGACCTCACACTTGCACGTCGCCATCATCCTTTCACGGTCCTTAAAAACACCTCATGACATTTGATCATCATCACTTCCCAGCGCCTCTGGCCGAGCTCGACACGAACATAACAATATTCCAATCAAATACGCATTTTCTCGTCAATGTTTTGTATATTATCGTTTCACGGCAGAGGATTAACAACTCTACACACCACTGCCCCCGAAGGTGGCTCACTGTTCACGAAAGTGATAAACCAGCAATTCTATAAACCATCTTCAGAACAACTTCATCGAGCGTCCAGGCAGCTCACTCCAAGGAAGTAGTTCAAAATCATCTAGGGCTCAGGGATCTCACCCGTGCCTATATCTTTTTCGCCTCAGCATATCCAGCCGCAAGCGCACATCTTAACTTCTCCTCCATCCAGATCATCTTTCTCAACTAGCACTCGTACAAAACATATTTCCCGAATCTCCAAGCACATGCCCTGTCTTTGGCGGTCATATCCTGAGAATCTTCGCATATCGGAAGTCCCCACACCACAGTTCCCCTCAGTTCGCCAAGTGGCTAGTTGTTGGTTGATGGCCATGGCTGTGAGCTTGCATTTGTTGGCCTCTTGGTTCCGGTCTCTGACAAAAAGCGAATAACGTCCGGTCGACGGATAGGTAGTTGCATCATTATTCTACGGTAATTGGCAACCTCCCAAGTGGTACAGCTTTTGAAAAGGCGGAGTGTCCCCATTTTCGTGGCTTCACTTCTTCCGACCAGCCTTGTTGTTGCCACCGTCTGAACACGAGAGTTAGCGGTTACCCCGGCGGCAGCAGACAACAAAACAGCCAGAATATCGTTCTATTTGTCCAGTTGTGTACCAGTGGAAGCAACTCACCAAGCCAACTACTCCTAGTTAGTGTCCCGCGACCACTTCCAGTGAGTCTCCCCATCCTCGTAAGCGGATGCCCTCCAGTGAGCTGCGGTACCGCCACCGCCGCCTTCGGCCTGCTGTTGCTGCTGTTGCTGATGCTGCTGCTGCTGCTGTACCTGGACTTGGGCTCCTCCTCCTCCCGGCGAGCCGCCTTCCTCCTTGCCCTCGTCATCAGAGGTGTCGGGGGTCGTAGTGGTTGGGAGGAGGCGGTAGGGGTGAGGGTGAGTGGGGAAGCCGGGAGGAGCCTCGATGCGGCGGTAGTTGTTGATAAGGCTGGGATCGCCGCGAGGTTGAGGCTGGGCGGGCTGGCCGATGGGACCGAAGCGGCAGGGACCTTGGCTTAGGATTTGGGGGCCTGTGAAAGAAAGTGTTTTGTTAGTCAGGTGTTACTGGGAGTAACTTGGAGTTGAGGGATCGGAATCCGGAGTCATGGTAAGGTAAGTAACAGGATCCACGCATGTCATGTTGCTTACCAGTAGGAATTCGAGACGGACCAGAAGAACTACCTCCAACACTTGGACGCCAGTTGTTCAACGCGCGAGGGCTCGAGCTCTTCTCACGTTGATAATCACCGCCTCCGAAGGCCCTGGCTCCCATGCTGCTGCTGGCGGCGTTAGTCTGACCTCCCGGCCCCATCATCTCACCACTATCACCAGAAGCCGACCCCTGACCAATCGACCCTCTGCGCGAGATCGGGCTACCAGAAGCCGTAGTCAAAGACCGACCACGAGGACCCCCACGAATTGCAGACAGGTCCATCGGCCCCTTGCTAGTACTTGACTCATCGCCGTTGGTCAACACCTGCCTCTGCCTCATCAGCTCGGCTTGCTGTCGCTTATACCAAGCAGGTAAGCCATGGAAGAGGCCGAGCATGTGCTGAGTGGCCCTGTCGTACGGCATCTCGTGCTTGTACTTGCAGCCCTGCTGGGTGAAGGCACAGGTGCCCTCGTGCACCCACTTGTCGCAGAAGATCTTGGCTCGCTTGGGGCCTTGACCGTGGAGGGGAGGGGGCGTCAGGTAAGCGGCTACGGCTGCGGACTGGTGGTGAGTGAGGCTCGTGTTGGTGGCTGCTGGGCTGTTGCTGGCCAGGACAATTTGGTCGATCTGTGACTGCGGTAAATCAGTTTGTCAGTCGTACATTCAGTTTGGTTTGGGTGTGGTATGTGGGAGCTTCTCATATGCATTGGAGCTAACTGTTGTGACTCTGTATAGGCTGTGTAGAATCTTACATACCTGAACGGCATCTTTCTGCACCACCTGAGTCTGGACAGGATCCACGTTGGTGTTGCGTCCGTTGGCATCCAATGCCTGGGGAAGTTCAAGAACGAACAGACGAGAGATATCCGACTCATATGCGGGGACGCCGACGAGGGGAGGAAGCATATCCGCCGGGATCAGTCTCGTGTAGCGACCATTTCCGCGGTCATAGGCGTAGGCGTAGAACTGATGGGGATATTGCGGCCCCCGTGCGTTATGGCGTCCCTGTTGCGCTCTCTCCGCTTCTTCATACTGCTGAAGCATTTGCCTCCCGAGGAAGTCGCGCGTGTTCTGTGTATAGGGGGCGTGAGCGATGGCGGTGGTCTCTATTCTAGGAGAGGACCTAGTGGTGACGACGGCAGTGTGACGAGATTGTTCCCATTCCGGGCTGGAGTCCTCTGAGTTGTTGGTGATTTCTGTCTCCGACTGATTTCTGGGAGGAGTCGGAGCAAAGTCCATACTCATCGGGGAGGCAGGCGACCCTCTTTGCAGTCTCCAGTGAGTATTGAGATCCCTTCTCTTGATGGCGATAGGCGAATGGGGCTTTGGGATCTCGGCAACGGGGGGGTTCTGGCCTGGCTCCATGATGAATGAATGGCCCGGCAGAAAGGGATCGTGAAAAGGAACCAGGTGGTTCTATAGTATGATGTGGTCGGATGTGTCCTTTTATCTGCGGCCCGAGAGTACTAGTAGGGAAAAACTGAAAGTTCGGTGTTCTAGGTGTTGAGAAGCTCGAGCTTGAAGCTAGCTCGGACACTGCTGATGATGATCCAGAAGCTGAGTCGGCCCCGGCTTGATGATGGGTGTTGAGAGGGGTATTAGTAGCAGCGGAGTAGGGGTCGTGTTTGACTAATCCAACCATGCCGAGTCTAGGTATATGGTTTGATAATTTGATAGCGGACCGGATCAATGATGTGACGACATGGAAAACACTGATGAGATGATTAGCATGATACTGACTCCGCAGCTGTGAGTGCTAGAGAGGTTGGACCGCCACTAAAGATGGAAACCAAGCAGGAAAACGCTTAGCAAAGAGCGTGGACACAATGGAAAACACACACCATCAACGATGCCAACAGCTCAGTCGCATCAACCTGGCCACCCCTTGATTCCCAGCAAACGAGGGACCCGGTAGACGCGAAAGATCCGGGGTGTCTGTTTTAGTATTTATACCGCCTATTCATATCCCCAGGTGCGTCTTGAAGGTAGAGAAACAGAAGCAGAATGGCGGAGAGCGAGCAGCGAGCAGCAAGCCGTTGAAAAGATATGTGGCAAGCAATGGCCGGGGAAGCTTTGCAAGAGTCCGAGCCGGGGACTTGAGAAGGTATATCAAAGCAACCAAAGAGCAAAGAGCAAAAGCCGGGAGCCGCAATCAAGTGACGGACTACCTATTTTCCTGTCTGCCCTGTCCGCTCTTCCCGCCTTCCGCCTTCCGCCTTCCGTCTACAGACAGGGCTTGCTCAGTCGCCCTTCTGAAGTGTCGTCGTTGATGTTGCGTTCGAGTTATGTGGTTGGGTACGGTAGTTGTTAGGTACAGGTCCGCTTCCGCGGGATTGGTTAGAGGCTAGGTAGATGGGCGGATAGATGCTTGATGATTGCAGTGATGTTGGCTTGCATGTTGCGGATGCGGCGAAGCTAAGGGGCCCACGGGGGGTGGGAGACTGGTAACATACATACATGCTTGCTTCTGTAGCACAAAGTGGCCGCGGAACTGGACGTACAACCTAACGATGTGGCTTGTGAATCGTCGGTAAGCAAGTCTATGAAGAGCACCGCGGTAGCTCAACTTGTTGAGCTCAAGAGGAAGAAGAAGAGAAGAATACGTATATGATGGTGACAAGATTTGGACTGACCTTGACCGAGTACAGGTAATAGTAACGGAGCAGATAACTTCCCAGCATACACCTCAACGCACCTCGCGCTCAAGCCTTCGGTACGAATCGAATATTATGGTGGGCATCAAGGTGACAAATATTCAGCAGTAACGACGGAGGGTTCTTCTAGGGAAGTCGAGACTCCTTGTTCCGTTCCTTCCTCACACCCAGCGCAACTAAAGTGTCGCCAAAGGTACCTAAAGATTATCAGGATGTGTGGTAGCGATGTCGGCACTCGTTTACGTTAGCCTGTGTTGCATTCTACCTCTTTTCCCGTTGTTGCTCGTGTGCCCCTACACTCGTGTAATCTTTGGATATCTGCCATACCATACCGCACAAACAAGCCGCAGCCATGTCGATACCACCGGCCCTCTTGGCAGCAATGCCGACAGGATGGTGGGCCATTGCGTGTCTACTCCATATACCCGCTTTATGTGGTATTTATTATTCACTGTATCATCTTTCCAGTTCAGCTGAAGTCCCGAACCGCGCGGGTACAAAATATGGCGTCCAGAGGCAAGTCGACATGGACTGTTATGTCTAGGTCTGCGATACCGACAAGGACAAGAGAAAAAGATGCGAGCAAACGCAAGACCCCAGAGAGACAACATCAGCGGGAATGGCGGAGACTACTTTTTGCGGGAACTTGCATCTTTCCCTGCTCTGGCTCCACGTGACAAACAGGGAAAGCCACTCACAAAAGCCATGGCGACAGTGAGCGGCGAACCGATTTGCTTCAGAAGGTGGGACATGTCCCTTTGGGTCTCTCTCCCATGAGGCCCGGCTGCCTGGTGTTTTTGCACGGCCATGGATATGGAGTAGCACAAATCCCCAGTGCTGTCGTTCTGTTGGGAGTTCGGAATTGCCAATGTTGACAATTATCTAGACACACGAATGCCCCCTCACTCTGGTGACAACTCTACGGAATGACTATCATCACTAGTCCATTAATGCTTCGAGTTTCCGTCTCTCACAACACATCGTTCCAACTATTCGTAAGGAGAACAGCCCTGCCCTACGCTCGCCGCTTTCCTAGTCCCGCCTAACTAACGATACCTCTCATTCTTCAGGTACACGATCATTTGTTTATATATCGACTACTATCTGTTACTTATATAGGTAAAACAATGTTCGTTCTCGAAGCGCAACAAAGGAAGCCATCACGCGAGCTTCTCGAAGCGACACATTTTTCTTACCCAGGCAACAAAAACCCATCACAACGCGTCTTTGGAATCCGAATTATGGAGAGATAGACCTGTAATACATTGCAGTGGCCCAGCGTTGATCCGAGATGCCAGGGCAAGAGACGTTGTATACAATTTGCCGTTGTGGGACAGCCAGCCGGTACAATCGAATGTTCCAAGACACTATCACAGCCAAGGGTACGCCCGACAGTTGAGAGACAAGGGTAATCTACAATGGGCTCTATGAACCAAGGCAGTCATTCTTTTGAACACACCACAGCCCAGTCTGCCCTGCTATCAGGCCAATCGTTTTTATGGGGGATCTGGACCAATCTTGTTCGAAGTACTGATCACTATTTGTAGAAGCCATGAACGGGGTCTGAAGAAGCAAGACAAGTCACGTACAAAGACAAGCGAAAGGCAAAAGTTCGAAGCGGAAAAGATATGAATTATCGCGTCGGTATAGATATGTGAACACTGCCCATATTTCCTGATTCTCGATCCGTTTCTCTGTGAACAAGAACTAGGAAATAGGCCAAAAATGCGGTAACACTAACTACATCCCAGTCCAACGTAAACGAAGTATCCGATGGTAGGCATCTGTACAGATTCTCGGGACGTAATCTGTCATCGCTCTTCTTTCTGAAGGCAGTTTTGACTTCCAAAGTTTGGAACTCGTTGAATTGTCGATCGTCTTTCCTTGCAGCGTCAAGAATTTCGCGTAGAGCAAAACCAATCTGGGCTGATCCTCAGTGGAAAAGATAAGGGGTCGCAACTTTGACTACCTCCGCAATTTTGATCTCGGTATCCGGGCCAGCTTGACTGGGTGGAAGGGCGATGAACGTAGCGTCCATATGCGGGAGTTTATCAAACGTGTGGACAGCATTACCCACCCAGTCCTCAATCTTGAGACCGTGCTCGGCTTGAACAAATGGATGGCGGAAATTTCTGTCCTCGTCTCTCTCTTCGAATGCGGGTGTGAACTCGGCTACTGGATACAAAACTCCTGGCTCGGTAGCCGATATTATAAGAGAGCTGTGACGATTGTAGGGTTACTGAAGAGGTCAAGATGAAACAAGATGTCCCAATTAAGAAGAAGATGCTGCAATGATGCAATGAGGACTGACCCCGACTCATTTAGCAGGGCGAAGTGACGTCTTAATATAGCTCGACGAGGAGAAGAAAAGGAGCTATTGACATCAGCTATTGGGGTTCTTACACTTCAAACCAACACATCATTGTTGGCTGGATCCATTTGGCCTCTACCTGATTCTCGTCTCGATGTCCTTGCACGACTCCCTTCGTAACCGCGCGAACTGCTTTGAGAATATCCTCATAATATGTTTACCACCACAAGGATCATTAAATGGAGTGCAAGGTTGGCGGTTAGGTTGCTGTCAAAAACGGGCAGTTGGTCCTGCACAAATATCGGAGTGAGTCTGGCGCCTGCCTGTCCCAGCCGTGCCAACGCTGAACTTTGACTTCCAACATCCCCTATTCTCACAACATGCTCATCACGATGATCATCGTCACACCGGAGTGAAAGGATGGCGGTGGTTTTCGAAAGCGGGCCGTTGGTTCTGATATATCTAGGGAGTGCGTGCCAACACCTAGGACTAGGGGCACTTCGGCCGCGCTTTCTGCTTTGTTCAGCAAATTCCCGAGTTTTTTTTCCACATTTACCGCCATGTTGTTGTATTGCGATGGTCTCCATCTAACGAAGGTCGTCCTTTGATGCCATCGGGACGCATATGGGCAGTCTATCGTCTGGCAAACAATTTTGACTTCACAACAACTTGCCACTAACATACCTTATCTACGATTCAACACAAAGACTTAGAAATTGCATCGTCAATCGGAAAGTCAAGGTACCTATCTTTCCATCCCACATTGGCAAGTACCTCCCCGTCTCAATAGCATCCCCTCGTCCTCAGCCAAACCTACCTCTACCTCTACCGGCTACCGCATAACCCACTCACTCCGATCGTACCTTCCTTCACCGAGGGCGAGGGCAAACCAACACCATATCATCGGACGAACCTTCCATCTGGCCCGGCCACCTGCACCCACCGCCGGACACGCTTGCCCTTTCATTTGATAAGCAGCCAGTCCAGGCCAAGTTGGCAGGATCTCCTCGATTAGTACCAGTGCAGGTACCTAGTTCAACTGGCCCCGGGCCATGGAGGGAGGGTTCCCTTTCGGGCAGTGTGCCGTACGTACCTTACCTACTTACCCCCGGTCTGCCTCGCGAGAGGTCTTGCGTTCGATTTGGTTGCATAGACGTCACACGATTTTCTTTCGAGCAAATTAGGTGGGATGTTCGTGTGTCGTCAAAACAGCGTCCTTCCGTCTTCGCTCGCGAGGAGAGTAGTAAGTAGTGTCTTGCTAGTCACCGTGAATCTTGTTTTCTGCTTTCTTTTTTTTTATCCTCTTTTTCCCGCTTCATCTTTGCCTCCGTTGTAAGCATGATGGCTGTGCCTAGTGACAAACTCGTGAAGACTAAGAGATACCTATCTTGCTAAGTCTTGATAGACGAGTTTGTTGGAGATAACTGAAGAGGTAGCAACTGAGACACACGCGCAAATAGCCACCCATAATATTTGCCACCGTCACTCACTGACTCATCGCCTGAGATTGATGTCGGAGGCAAGCACAACCACAATCTCACTATCATCTCTCTGCACCCGATGGTTATACTGACTGCTTTGTTACTTGCTGTACTTGTATGACGCTTGATGTATGAGAGTGAACATCTAAGGCATGATGATCACCGTTCAGTGTAAACCACCGAGCAAACCTAGCCCAAGCATCATCTTCTAACTTTTTCCAGACTCTCCTCACCCTTTCTTCCATCCGTAGCAACTGAGCAAGCAAGCAAAAAAGAAGGCGAAACCGAACGTAGCTTCTAAGGGTAACTACAAAGACATGACTCAAACAATACAACCAACTACTAGCCAACCCACCCTATTCATCCATCCCTCAACCTAATGGTATCTCCAGCAAACCAGCCTGTCACCCTACTGCGATGGAGGTCTTGGAACCTGCGGTGGTCCTTGTCCTCCCTGTCCTCCTTCCCCTCCTTGCCTCTGCTGGGGCGGTTGACCCGACTGCCTCTGCTTCGCCTTCATAGCGTCATCCTTCCTCCGCTGTACCACCCTCAACATCTCGAGCAAGAATTTACGCTTGACTTCCATCCTCTCCGGAGTCTGGTGTGGTATGAACCTAAGATTATCCAGCGCCAGCCGTAGAGGGACCTCCTGACTCATCTCGGGACACATCCACGTAGGAGGGTGCACGAAACCGCAGACAAAGCAGGAAGTATGAGGGACATTTGGCGGCACGGGTGGGCCTTGGTTGGACCAGAGAGTGCCTGGTCTGGGGGGTTGTTTAATGGCGTCTGAGGGGAGGTTGTTAGGCTGTCGGTTAGGGTTCAGATTGGGAAGACCGTTAAGAGACGGTGGGCGGATTCCGGCTCCTGGAACGGGGACGGGAATAGGAGTGTTGGAGGTTAGTTTCGGGGCTCCGTTTGGTCGGTGATTGGCGGTAACGGGCATGGGGTGGACGGCAAGGTCGCCGCCGATGGCATTGGGGGACATGGCACTGGGGGGCATGGCAAGGCCGTCGGGGACGGGGGTTTGACCTTGGGGTCTGTCATAGCCGGCAAGTCGGTAGACTTCTTGGTTGTGGCTGCCAGGTCGGGCTGGCTTGATTGGGCGGCCCATTGCTTTTGGGCCTGCTGGGATGGGGGCGGGCGTAATCTGAACGACGAGCTGGCTTTGGGAGCCTTGCCTTGAACGGATTTGCTGGGGGTTCCGGGGTTCCGAACTGTCTTGGGCGTCTGCTGTTTGCGTGAGCGGGGTATCTTAGTTGTTGAGGACGAAGAAGATGACTGAAGAGGAAGCTTCTTCTGCTGACTAGCTCTAGACTTAGGCGTAGAAGCCGACTTGGGCGTAGAAGCTTTGGCTACAGTGGCCGGTGTGTTCCTCCTTGAGGCTGCGACCACTGGAGCCTTCGTCTTGTTCTTGGTTGGGGTTTTGTTTGGGGGTTTAGTTTTCGTACCTTGTTGCTGTGCATTCTTTGTCTGTGACTTGCGTGAGCTGCCTCCGTTGGGTAAGAACTCACCATGGGGACTGTCCCGGCCTTCATTACCGCTTGTTTCCCCGTCACTCACATCACCGCCCATGAAATCACCGTCTTGGTCGCCATGGTCACTCTCATCTCCTTCTTGGCCTTCTTCAAACTCGAACTTTTGTCCGCGGTAGTTCGCCGTCTACTCAAGGGGTTAGCACCGTTAGAAAGCACAATGTTGAACTGATAATCACTTACTGGACGTCGTCGGCCACCACGTCCCAAGGCCTGCATTTCCTTCTCCTCTTCGAGGCGTGCCTCTTCTTCTCGCTGCTGAAGAATCTGGTCCCAAACACTCATGGTTAATGCCTTTTCTTCCGTCTCCACGTCATCCTTCAGCCCATCCTGTGCCCAAACGCGGGCAAAAGCGAAAGCAGACTCGGCAGACTTGTCACCATCTTGCTTCGTCTCTTCCTTGGCGGAACGATCGAGAAGCTTTTCAATGGCTGCTTCATCATATACGATCCTCTCCTTTTTGCGCCCCTCGCCGAACAAGGCAGCCGCTCCGTGCTTGAGCACGTTCTCCACATCGTTAGCAGCCTCGCCTTCCTTGTCATCCATAGTCTCAATCAGAAGATGGTCAAGAGCCATCTTCTTACGGCCAATCTGCAGAATCTTCTCCTCGGCAGAGTCGACGGTCATAAGCTGGAAGCAAAGCACCTTCTTTTGTTGGCCGATACGATGAGCTCTCGAAAGCGCCTGGATATCCTGATGAGGGTTCCAATCAGGATCAAGGATGATGACAGTGTCGGCAGTCGCAAGGTTGATACCGACACCACCAGCACGGGTTGATAGCAGCATGCAGAACAGTTTGGAATTCGGTGCGTTGAAGGCGTCGATCCTCTTCTGCTTTTCCATACCAGAATGGCTTCCATCAAGTCTTTCATACGGAAGGTTCATACTCGCGAGGAAGTCTTCCAAGATTGTCAGCTGGTCGAGAAACTGACTGAACATCAAAACTCTGTGTCCACGTTCCCTTAGTTTAGGAAGCATGACCTCGAGTAACAGAAGCTTGGAAGAAGCCTCGACCAGGTTCCGCTTGCTGACTTCTGGAGACAGGTTCCGATCTTCGATCGACTGGCTGTAGACGAATGGATGACACAGACACTTGCGGAGCTGCATCAGGATGTTGCTCAGTGAGCCGCGGTCTTGGGTTTTGAGCTTTCCGTTGTTGGAGAAAATCGCGCGGATTAGCTGGGGATTACGCTCCATGATCGACTTGCAGAGCTTTTCCTGCAAGACAGTCATGCTCACTGGCAAGATGATCTGGGCCATCGGCGGCAAGAAGGTAAGTACCATGGCCTTGGTACGACGGAGGAAGTATGGCCTGATCAGCTCATGAAGCTTCGGAAGGTTGTCCTTGGTAATATCCTTAAACTCCTCGTCAAGTTCCTCCGCTTTAAGCTTCGGATCGATAAATTGCAAGAGGTTGAAAAGCTCTCGCTTGTTGTTCTGTAAGGGTGTACCCGTAAGCAAGAGCTTAAATGGGATATTAATGGCCGAAAGTGCTTTGTAGAGACTGTTCTCGTCATTCTTCAGTGCCTGTGCCTCGTCAACAATGAGGCCAGCCCATTTCACCGAGCTGAACCGACTACGAGTGTCGGTGTCTTTGATGGAGTCATAGGACATGATGACGACGTGCGCCTTCATGTCCTTGGTACCACCCGGGAACAGCTCATATTGAAGAGCCAGAGTTTGTGATACCCGGCCGCCGTAGTAGGCTACTACCCGAAGGTCAGGAGCCCATTTCTTGATTTCACGGCGCCAGTTGGCGCACGTCGGGTTGGGGACAACGATCAAGAAGGGCCAGATTTTGGGGTTATCCTGGATCATGCTGGAGAGCAAAGCAACCACCTGAACAGTCTTTCCTAGACCCATTTCATCGGCAAGAATAACGCTGCGGTCGTGGCGGAAATTATAGAGCATCCAGTTGAGACCCTCAAGTTGGTAGGTCATCAGCTTGCCGCGAGTAAGCCCGGGTGGTTGTTGTTTGACCTCAATAGCACCGTTGAACTCCATCTGCCTGAAGGCTTCAATGCGTTCCTTTTGGTTACGCCATGGCTCCGACTTGAAGTGCTTGCCGTTGAGGTATTCCCGGTAAGCCTCAAGATAGGCGTCATACATGGAAGAGTCCGCAGGAGGTGGAGCGTCCCAGACAGCGTCATCGTAGCCCAAACCTTCAAACTTGACGAAGATTTTAACAACGTGAAAGATGCGGCTCAAATCGTACTCCATCCTGTCGGCAAGCGACATTGCCTTGTACTTCTTTGTGTCTTCAATCGACTTGGCGGCATACTGGACATCGAGGATGATATCGGGGGTCAACCATGAGTCATGAATGGCCTCTTTCTCAGTCCATTTGAGGAGCGCGTCAGCAGGCTCATCCCTACTGGCCTGGTCTTCCATGCCCTCTCCGAGGGCCCTCTTGATGAAAGAAAGACGCATATTGCCCTTGTTGACACCGTACAGCCATGGACCTGGTACCCAGACACAATGCGCATAGGACTTGTCCTCCCACTTGACCAAATACTCGATTTGATCATCGGTGAAGTCGAGGATGGTCTGGCCTCTGACGTATTGGCTGGGCTTAATATGAATTGGTCTCCACGCCACAATCTTGTCAATCTTGAGATCCTCGGTATCAATGCACTCTTTGCATCGCCACGTTGTCTGGTATTCTTGGAGGCGGTGATTGCGTAGATTGAGAGGATCATTGATGGCCGGATCCCGTGTCTCGTTGGGGTGAGGTAGGTGTTCATAATGCCAGCCTCTATGGCATTTGCTGCAACGAAAGAAGACATTTTGAGGATTGTTGACCAGTTTCGGGTCTACTGGCGTGATAGGATCCACTCCGCCATTTTCCTCACGCAGTTTCTCTTCTTGTTTGGGTGTTTTCTTCTCGGAAAAGGGAGTGCAGGACGGGTTGACTTGATGACAGCACTGGCAGGTATCGTGTTTTGGAGCACGATTGTCCCTCTTGGTGTAGTAACCGATGCAAAACCGACATTGCATGACAAAGGAGTCCGTGTCGACTTTGGTGACGCGCTGCTCACGGGTATTGCGAGTGCCGAGACATATCTTGTGGTAAGAGTTGGAACAACCTTGACAGTAAACGAAGGCTCCCTTGTTGGGATTACCCTCAGGGTACCCACAGCTGTCACACACCGGCCGGTGGGCATCCTTAAAGTCCACCGGGGCCGGCTTGAAAACCTCTCGAACACTGGCAATCCTGGGTGCCGTGGTTTTTGTGTCCTGAACATAGAAGATGTCGTCGTCATCATCGTCGTCGAAAATCTCCTTCATGCTTTTCCTGGATTTGTTGGCCCGAGATGAACGCCGCTTTGACTCGAACTCGATATCCGAATCCTCCATTGACGTCTTGACCTTCGTAGTGGATTTCCGCTTTTTCCTGCCTCTGGTTTTGATGATGTCGGACGTGACAACGAGAAAACCATCATCGTCGTCCGAATTTTGAAGCTCGTCTCGGTCATAATCTCGATATTTCTTCGTTGAGCGGGGCCTCAAAGCTCGTGATTCTGTGCCACTTTCATAGGCTATGCTTCTTTCACTAGAAGCGCGGGCGCTGGTACGCGTGCTGCGCTTGGCACCGTTGACAAAGCCATAGTCATGAAGCGAATGGCGACCACCGTACTCATCACTCGAGTTTTCCTCGTAGAGCTCCTCGTCATCTTCATATCTTCTCTTTCGCTTGCGCTGGCCGAGCACCTCGAGCTCGTCGTCGAAACGATAATCATCGTAAGCGGGCTGTGTCAGACAAGTGTCAGCTAAAGTGAGCGCTGATGGATAAGTAGGACTTGAGGCGGGGGTGAAATTCCTGCAACCAGGCAAAGCAAAAGTGAAGCTGGACCATAGATGCCGTGAGAGTCATGGTGAGAACGTCGAAGAATGTGATCTTTGCGTGAGGTCTTACCATACTGCTTCCTGGGCTGCAAAGCAGTATCTTGATCGAAGCTTGTGATGTAGTGACCAAGACAAGGGGGATGTAAGACATTCAACGAGAAAGACTGGGTTGTGATGATGAAGACCAGTTTCTGATCCAGATATAGGAAGGTGTAAGGAAGGAGAACATGAGGAGGAGGAGGAGGGGTAAATGGGGAGGGTAGGAGTGACTGCGTTTGCTGTCCAAGTAGAAGTTCGATCCGAAACGCAAATTTCAGCCGCTCCTATAAAGCTCCAGAGCTCAAGTCTGAGATCTCCAAGCCTAGATGGGGTGTAGGTGCCGCTTGGACACATTGTCCAGCGAAGGAAGAGGAACTCTGCGCGGGCAAACAAACGGACTCGTTTCCCCGACAGCAGGTCCCTGCCTCCCATCTTCCATCGCAAAGTCCATATAGGTATCTTTCACCAAGCATGGCACTGGTCATTGCTTTCGTCTCCTTCGTGTAACATCGGAAAATGGTGTAGTATCGCTTACCTTATTCCTTCGCCTGCGGGTATCATAGTGTTTTGCTCCCTCATCCCAATCCTCAACCTCAACGTGGGTAAATGCTGCTCGCTTTGGTGGGGGGATCCAGGGCAAGGCAACCTCGATGTCGACGCGCCTAGTGCCGGTGATGCTGTGGTCTGTCACCCCGTTCGCCACAGCATTGACACTTCCACGCCAACTGGCTAGCGCATCCGACTCTCGCTTCTTGGGTTTGGTCGAGGTGTCTACTTTCGTCACTGCGGCGAGAGCTGCCGCGGCTTGCTCGAGGAACGAACCGGGATCGTCATCGTTAGGCGGCGCGGGGGGTAGGATGGAAGGCTCTGGTTCCGGTGTGGCAGCGAAGGGGTCAAGAGAGGCTTTGGGCGCGGGCTGTGCCGTAGCGACGTGGATTTCGTCTTCAGATAGATCGGACTGGAAAGTATATGCCATGGGCTCCGTTGCCGTCGAAACGAACAGCTCGTCTTCGGAGCTCGGGTGGGGGTTATCGTCGTCGTTCGCCATCTCGTCGTAAAGACATGGAGTCGCCGTTTGCTAGCGAGAACAGCTTTGAACGACGAAGGGGTGGTCTGTATCCGACCAAGAGCTAGAGGGGTTAGCAACTTGCTAGGGGCATGGTCTGGTTCGCCAACCTTTAATACACGTGTTGCGGAGAGATATTCCAGTATGAGAACTGGTACAACATACAATGCGGCGGCCTTGAAGATGTCCCGCGGCGGAAGATTTGGGACACTTTTGCCGGCGTGGGAGGAGGGGACGCGACAGCCGAGAATAAGTTCGGAGAAGAGACGCGACGTACCTAGAATGGAATCATTTAGGTGACAATCAATTGACAACACCCATGCACGAGACGGACCGAGCTTTGTCGAAGTTTACACGAGTCACGTTATTACAAGGGTAGTGTCACATGGCTAGATTACATGCCCTGTGCCTTGCAATAGTCTCTGCTACACACGCCGGCCTCGTCACGAGCTCCACTCCCGCCCCACATAAAATGTGGGTCTCCGCGAACAAATCCTTGCCCCGTGATAGGTAGACGAGATGGTGCACAACTTATTATATTGAAAAAGGTTGAAAAGTAGAAGAGGACGTAAAAGGTGAAGCAGGGGAATTCCTGATTTAAATACATAGGTAGAGGTCACGTATTTTGATTGAACTGTCATGTAAGAATATTATTAAGGCATGCAGTCAATACCTCTATTCAACAAGCTTTTCCCCCACAACAGCAGCCCTATCGCTGACCGGCTTTGACCCACCATAGGAGGCTCTTCAGTGGTGGAACACGGAGAGCTGCCGCTGCGAACGTCAGCACCAAGGCCAATGAAACAGGGGATCTTAACAATTATGCACCCTCTGCACAGACCTCATCTTTTGCTTTGAGACTTTTAGCATCTCGAAATGGGGATCCGCCGGGCCTACCTCTAGACTTCACGTCCTGTGCTTTGCCCTTCTTCTTGTTATAAAAGAAATTTCCAGTACTTCACTCGCTTTTCAGGGTTTCTCATAGCTCCTACAAAAGACCAAACTCACTTAAACCATTGATCTTTTTCTTCTTTTTTTTTTCATTCCTTTTATTACTTGAACCCGATCCTACTGCCCCTGTTCACGAACATACGAAAACTCTTCACCATTTACAGACTTGGGCAAAGGAAAGTCTCCAAAACACCGACTGCAGGTCTAAAGCAGACCATGACACTATCCATGCTTTGCCGGGCTGCAAGGCCTACGGTACTCAGTCAAACACCGGCGTCTGCAGCAGCAGTCTTCACTCTATGCATGAGACAAGCTCATTCTCTTTCAGCAATACACGCGGGCATCCGGAGGTCGAGCAAAAATGAGTCCAGCATGACATACGCCGAGAGGAAGGCAGCAAGAGAGGCCCTACCAAAACCGACCTTCAAGATCAGGAAGGGCAAGAAGGACATCACTGACTATCCCGCCAAGGCCGACCCCCAAACGCGGCGGGCTCGCTTCTACGATCCTGAGTCCAAGTTTGGCAAGAAAAGCTTGGTGTACAAGCTCAAGACCGGTCAGCTGGATGAGGATGTGAAGGATGCGCTGGTGCGTGAAACAGGAAAGGCTCCCTGGAAGGAGCACGAGGCCAAGTCAGCTGGAAAGAAGTCCGATTCAAAGTCTGCGTCCAAGTTCAACAAGGACCTCTTGGATCCAGCAGACTTTCACGCCGCCTTCACGGGAGGTTCATCATCAGAGCCTGCCAAGTCTGAAAAGCCTCAGAGGCGGGCGCCAGCACCATCCAGGGATTTCGGCAGGGAACCCCGTCGGGGTTCTTTCAGGGAGCGACGAAGTGAGCCACGGAGAGAGGGCTTCAGCAGACAACCCCGCGAATTCGGCCGGGAACCACGGAGGGAGGGTTTCAGCAGAGAGCCCCGTGAGTTCCGTGGTGATGGCAATGGTTTTAGGAAGCCTCGGGAGGAGCGCACTGTGGAAATCAACGAGGAGCTCCGCGACTCTATCGATGAGCCATACCTAGAGCCCACAGAATCGAGGAGGGACAGCTTCAGGGTCTCTCGCAGCGAACGCAGGGAACAAAGGCCGGAAAGGAGGGACTCCTTCAGAGACACTCGCAACAGCATACGGGAACGGAGAGAGACCGACAGAACCCCTCGCAGGGAATTGTTCAGGGATAACGACAGGGAAGAAACAACACCAAAATCACTATCCATCCCCTATACCACCGCGGCCTCGCAGTTCTTGTACGGCACTTCGGTGGTAGAGGCGGCTCTTCAGGCGGCAAGACGCAAGCTTTACAAGCTCTACATCTACGCCGGAGCCAACCGTGAGAGGCTGGCCAAGGACGCCGCTATCCAAAAGCTCGCTCAGCGGAACAAGGTCGAGACCGTCTTCGTCAACGAAGAGGGTATCAAGATGATGGACAAGATGAGCGGATCTCGCCCGCACAACGGCTACATTCTGGAGGCGTCCCCGCTCCCACAACCACCCGTGATCTCCTTGGGAGAGGTGGTTGACGCCGAGAGCGGCCAGGGAACTACCGGTTACAAGGTCGTTCTGGGCCACCAGTCGCACGAGGAGGCCTTGATCAACGGCAAATCCGATTTCGTCTCCGCGTCCAGCACCACTCACAAGCCCTTGGTCGTCGTGGTGGATCAGATCTTGGATCCCGGCAACCTCGGTGCCATTCTCCGCAGCGTCAGCTTCCTAGGCGCCACCGCCGTGGCCATCACCAAGAGGGAATCGGCCTCTCTGACCCCGGTCGCGCTTAAGGCCTCTGCGGGCGCCTCCGAGTCGCTCACCCTCTTCTCGGTCGACCACCTTCCCAAGTTCCTTCAGGACTCGAGGGAGAACGGTTGGCTGGTCTATGCGGCCGTCCCTCGCACCAGCGGCTCCGGTAACCTGCAGAAGCACCTGGATCTCCATGAGATTGAGGAAATTGATCCTCTGAGCAAGAACCCCTGCATTCTCCTTCTCGGTAGCGAAGGCGAGGGTCTTCCTGGACAGATCAAGAGCAAGGCGGACTACGAGGTCAACATTCCCAACATGTCTGGTGGGACCGTGATCGACAGCTTGAACGTTAGCGTTGCGGCGGGCTTGCTCACATCGGCCTTTATGAAGGGACAGGTGAAGTCGGAGTTTGAGCAGTTCAAGGTTCAGGAGGAGAAGTCGCACCTTTGGTAAAGCTAGGAAGAGAACAGTCTGAGGGGGCGAATGGTGATGACTTCCATATCCATTGTTGGTGTACGATAAAAAGCCGTGTACGAAAGGAGTGTCGCATCTACGAGCACAGCAGGGTATAGATTTTGATGATGCCATACAACTTAGAATAGATACCCATCGTTGATAGGATAGAGATGTATTCATGTCTACACAACCCATTGCATACATAGGTCCCTGGGCGATACGGCAAGCAATGACAATACCCAAGAAATCGCAGGCAAACAAGGACCCGGCCCGACTGCGAGATTCGGAGCCGGCAACGGGAGGATGCAGGACGACAGGGCGTGTCGTGGGGTTCCACCACACAGAGCGGGAGATCTCCGTGACCGTCGCTGTCGTCCACTCATTGCCCCCTGATTTACCACTTCCCGAACGGGGTTTTGGGCCCAATGGCTGTCTTCAAAGCGCCACTTATTCGGTCCACTAACACTTGGCGCGCGCTGATTCTCTCGTTCAGGCAGTTTGTTTTTCTGGCTCGGAGGTGTCCACGGCAACCGGCAACCTCGATCTTCAACATTGATCACGAGAGGTAGCCTGCCGTTATCAGAAACACCACGGCATCAACTTTCTTTTCGACTTTTTTCTGGCGAAGAGAACGCCATCTGAATCTCAAGACTTCTCAAGCCTTCTCCAGGCTCTTGGAAGCTTCGTCCATCACGCGAATGCCGGTCGGAACTCTCACCGCTCGCAAGGTATCCTAGGTATCCATCGAGGTACTCCCAGCCACCCAAAAGTTAACAAAAGTTGCGAGCTGAATCACGGCAACTTTTTGTTCTCTCAAATATCTCCCATTCAACACAGAACAACCATTCCGGATTTACGAAGGAAGCGGGAAACAGAAGAATAAGGAAAACGAAACCCAACCGACTCAGTCACCATGCGTCTCCTCCCACATTCACTATGGCTCCTCATAGCCGCCCACCTCGAGACCACACAAGCTCAACAACAGCTTCCCACAGCCATCAAGAAGATGCCCCCCGACCAAAGCGAGAAATTCCACCCTCACTACGTCGCCTTTGCCGATCATGCCGATTCCAGCTCCTCCAATTCCAATGACCGCCTGCCACCACCCCTCATGGGCTTCATCTCAGTCGAGCAGCAAGAAGTCGACCCCATCCTCGCCGCCCGCCGTCTAGCCGACGAACAAGACTTGCACCTCCTCCAAACCAACTCCTCCTCGCCCCTCTCCTACCGCCCACCCTTTGCCAATCACAACCACAACCACCACCTGCAAAGCGAAGAGCAGAGAGCATGGTCTCTCTTCCGCCGTTCGCGGGAAGCGCTCGCCCGGCTGCAACAGCACAACAACAAGCGGCAATGGAACTGTCCCGAGGGCACGGCCAGCTGTTCGCGTATCGGGTACCCAAACAGTTGCTGTAGGACGTCGGAAACCTGCGTGGAGATTGAGGATGTCGGTCTGGGCAAAGTAGGGTGTTGTCCGGCAGGGGCGACGTGCGGCGGGTCGGTGTCTACTTGCGCGGACGGAAACACGGGGTGCGCGTCGGAGATTGGGGGCGGGTGTTGTTTACCCGGGTTTGTTTGTGCTGGTGTTGGGTGTGAGTTCTTTTTCTTTTTCTTTTCTTCTTCTTTTCTTTTTTGTTTTCTTCCGACTCCTGGTTCATTGCCGACCACCACCACCACCACCACCACCATGACATAGTGCTGACTTTCACATAAATAGGCATCAAAGAAGGCACATCCCCCACCACCACCACCCTCCCAGCTCCCACAAGCAGCGACAGCACCGCCGTCATCCCTCCCGTCCGCCCAACAACCTCATCCTCGACCACCACCACGCCCCCATCCAGCAGTCTCACCTCCACCCTCGACTACTGCCCAACAGGCTTCTACCCTTGCCTCGCCTCCGCCGGCGGCGGCTGCTGCCAAACCGGCCGCGACTGCAGCGTAACCAACTGCCCTCCAATCGAGATGACCACGATAAAGAACACCAACGGCATGACAATCGCGGTGCCCATCACCGCCGTACCGACTACCACTGCGACGGGCACGTGCGCTTATGGGTGGTACATGTGCGGTAAAGAGGCCGGCCCACTGCCGGGGTGTTGCCCGAGCGGGTACGCCTGTGGGAGCGTGAGTTGCTCGGTGGTGATTACGCCCACGGGCTCGGGAGAGTTGGCAACGGCGACGGAGGCGAAGGAGCTGCCTACGTATACCAAAGCCCCGGCTGCGCCGCTGGTTGGTGCTGGGGCGGCGAGGGAGGTTATGGGCGTGGAGGTGATTGTTGGAGTGGCCGTTGTGGTAGGGGGGATGATGGTGTGATTCCACTCCGGGGGTCCTTGAAGAAAGAGAGTGACGAAAGGACGACAAACCTGGGTTCATGATGAAGAATGTTAATATGTGTATATGTGGGTAGACCATTTCTCATGTTGGTTGCATTACTTGGGAGTTTGAGCGTGTTTCATGATGTTTTTGAACTGGGCTAATGGGGAACATTCCTTGCTAATGAAAAGAAAAACAATAAGAACAAAAATCCCCATTTCATCGTCAAACAGAATACCAATTCTTCAGACAAGTCATAAGTCATAACCCACCTCCTCGAACCATCGCGAGGACCTAAGCCCTCGGCACGCCCCTCTCCTCGCAAAACTTCATCACCTCCTTCTTCAGGGTCACGTCCTGCCTCCTCACCAACTCCATAATATCCTTACACTCCTCACCCAACCCTCCCGCCTCGTCTCCTCCCATCCTCTCATACAGACCCACCATATCCCCCAGCACAGCCTGCAACTGATTCGGCAACCACGTCACGATCGGGCTGCCCCCCGTCGCCGTCGGATGGCTTGTCTGCTTAAGGATATACTCCCTAGCAAAGCACCAATGACGCCAGCGAAATTCTCGGACCTGATTCAGCATTTGGATCCACAGGCTCCGAGAGCGCTTCACCTCGTCCCTCTCTTCCTCTGTCATATTATCCGTACCATCAAGAGCAAGCGCCCACCTCCTCAACCCCGCCTCCTCGCTCCCCCTCTTCACCCACTCCAAAAACGCTCGATGGTTGCTGGGTCTGTACGACCGGAAATCCTCCAAGATCTTGGTCAGCGGCGTGTCAGGCATAGGGATCTGCAAGAAGTTATCCATAAGAGGGATCATCGAGTCGTTGGCTCCGGACTCGCCGCGGAATGAGAGCGGCTTGCCCTCGGAGCCCGGAAGACCCTCGTACACGACGCCGTTTGGGAACATGCTCTGACTCTTAATGCCGAAGATGAAGGTGCGGAACGAGGTGTATTCGTTGGGCTTGGAACGCTTCCACATGGTCTCCATTGTGGCATTGACTTTCTTCAGGGCGGCTAGCATGTGTGACAGGGACATGTTGAGGGATTGGCGGGTGGATACATGTAGTCTGGTCACGGGATTGGTAGTAGACGAAGAGGAGAGGGCAGATCGGCATAGGTCGAGAGAGGCTACGGCGCCGGCTACGAGCGGACCGGAGTGCCGGACCATGTCGATGTGGACGAGCACGAAGCCGGCTTCGGAAGAGGTAGGGTCCAGGCCGTTCTCGAAGGCGCGGATGAGGCGGACATTGGAGGGGTCGGAAAATGAGAAGCCGAGGGAGGGGTCGACAAGGCGGTAGTTGAAGAGGGCATATGAGCCAGCGTATTCCATGAAGGGTTTGAATTCGCATCTTTGTTGGGCGGAGCTTGTTAGTCATTTGAGGGTTGATATGAAGCAGGGAGAGAGGTGAAGAGTGAAGACTGAGTTGGAGTTGGCACCGAACAGAGACGAAACTCCAAAGAGAACACTCGACGCAAAAATTTGTTGTCATTGACCAAAGTAAAAGGGTGAGCACTTACATTTCAGCACACTTAGCAATCGGTCTCGCCACGTTCGCCGGCAACACCTGTCTCCCAAGCCCATACTCCTCCCCTTTCACAAACCTCTCATGGCACGGCTCCAGCAAGTATGCCGACGCCAGGAACGAGTAGTCCCGATACAAGGCGTTCATCAAGGGTAGGTCATGCCTATACTTGTCCACAAACTCGGTCAAGTCCGGCAGCTCCTTGTGGACGGCCTCGCCAAGCAGCCCCTTGCCCTGGGCGAGCAGGCCTGGTTCTCCAGAAGCGGTCTTGACTGGCATGCGTTGGAGGATGGATTCAAGGGGGTCGAACTCGGAAGGTAAAGTGACGATGGGTTCCATACGTGGGAGAAAGCCACGGGTGGTAGAGACCATGAAGGCGGGAAGGGAGCCATCGTCTGGACGAGGGTCGTAGAGGATGGGGAAGTCGTTGTCGTAGGTAGCGGTATCCTTTTCCAGGGAGCCCATTGTGCCGATGTCGTAAGTGATCGATTGAAGATGATGGTGATCGTTGTCCCAAAAGTTGAGAAAGCGAGAGGAAGTAAGTTCTAAGACGCCTTCGTCTGTGTTGAGGGTGATGCAGATGCAGAAGTTGAGAGATGCAAATACGGCCGTATCTCTCTGCGCCTATATAGACCGTGGCCGGAATGGATTCCGGCCTCTCGTATCATGCTCAACCCAATCATTTTTCCACGGCTCGGCCATCACAGCAGGCGCGTTCCGAAGCCGGTTTCTCTTTGTCATGAAGTGACGGGTCGTAGGAGACAAGAGCTAGGGGTCCTTATGGTTTGTCTTTTGATCCCGCCTTCCATCCATCGTCCACTGCAAGGGAGTAGGAAGGAGAGATGGTGTATGAATTTGGCAGCCACGATGGAAAACGCGAAGATATCTGGCAGCCGTCATCTCATTCGGTTACTGAGGTGTGGTTGCTGAGACTTTCTTTGTCCAAAAAAGATGGGAGTTGCGACATAGTGTTGGCCTAATATTAGCGAGTGTCTTTGTTCAAAGTGGTCTAACTGTTCTCGTCATCGGTCAGCGAGGGGACAAGTTCCATGTCGATAACAACAAAGCTGCGAAACTCAACTACCAGCACTTCGGCCCGGCTTGCATCTCAACAGTGCACAAACCAAGTCATGATGCCGCACGTGTCGTCAGGCGTGCGTATCGGTGTGCACATGGTGAGCCATGAGACCGGGATTGAGTAATGGGAATTGACAAATCCCCACTTTGCTCCGGCCCTAGCCGGCCCCAGCCGGCCCCAGCCTGCCGATATCAGGCTCCACTTGGCCGGAATGATTCCGGCCACTGAGTCCGGTCACCGATGAATCAACGATGCTCACCCGTGTTGGTTCCATCCCAGTCCCGCCCTTATCGCTTATTAAACCAACCTGACATCAAGGTTCAGCGGGGTATCTATCTATGAAGTTGTCCTCTGTTTCTCCGGGATATCTTACAGACGTTGTACAGTTTACTCTGGTCGTAGCCTTCGTCATGCATTTCCCATGTCCAACTTGTATCTGCTCACTTCCAATGGACTGTTTCCTCAAGCCTTGTGGTTGAAAAGGTCGGCGCCTGAGTCTGCCGGCCAAAGCAGCTCAAAGAGCCGGCTATAGTGCTTCTCCAATTCTCCCGATCCAGCTCTCCTAACCAGATTCCCTAACCTCCTGGACCTAAAAATGGATCCCTCATCTTCCTCCACTTCGCCCTTGGCGTCACTCATATACTGGAGCATCAGATGCGTGTAAGCGAAAACACTTGCGTCAAAAATTGTCGGCGTCTCCGCTCCAAAAAACCACCCGGTTTTGCTTTCCGAAAGCAGTGTCGCCAATGCCTCAAAGGCGTTCACCGCCGCTCTGTACACGGCGTCTTCGTCAACTAGTAGAGATAACGCCGTCGAAGCAGCGCCACCGGGCCCGGTCTTTAGAATCTCGACCTCTGCTGCTCGGCACAGTTGGTGTCTGAGTGCGCCGCGCACCCAGAAAGAAGAGGACGCTGGCGTGATGTAGAATCTGTCTAGCAGATCTGTGTACTCGGGATCGCGGTAAAGAGCCTGTAGCCAGGCGTTTCGGATGGGGACGTCGAGGAGGGCTTGGTAGGCGTCAAGCCTCAGGGCTGAAACCTCTGGAGGATTTGAGGTACCGTATTTGAGGGCATAGTCGTGGAGTTTAGATGACGGGATTGGTGATGGGGCATCGGTAGGGGCCAATCTCTTGGGGAGGATGAACGGGAGCGCACCGGTTGGTGAGGCATGGTTGGTCGAGGGCAGGATTTGAAACTTGACACCGGCAAGCTTGAGGAAGGCCTATTTGATGTGAGAGAGCAGAGTTAGACTATCGCCACTTGACCACCTGTAAAAAATCCTGGAGTGTACGTGCCTGCCACTTCAAACAGCTCGGGTTGAAGCTTGGTGCCCCCAGTAGCGCATCCTCATCGGTAGAAAAGACGTAGAGTGTAGGAAGGTCGCCGGAAGTAGCCGATTGTGCTCGAGCGGGGAGGGCGTTGACGTCGTAGGCAAGAAGGGGAAACGTGTCGAAGAGCTTCTGGAGCGGGCGAGGTACCTGCATCCACTTTCGAGGTGGTGCGGCGGCGGCGGTGGTCGCCATGGTCGTTTGCGAGTCGACCTTGTATGATGTGATGTGGTGGAACGCGATGCGACAGTAACGGCGAGCGGGGTGTAGGATATCGCGTAGAGAACTTCAAACGGTATGGAGGGGTAAAATTGTCTTGGCTGGTATCCTTGGTTAGGTTCTGGACCTGAAGCAGAGGGATAGTGGCAACGTAATGTTCCTAGATCTCCATGCCGGAGCTCCAAAGCTTCCTTGGTACGCGGTGACCTGTTCGGTTCCTTCCTGTCCGTGTCTAGTGGAGGCGGGGACCGGGCACGCGGGCAGTGGGTGGGGCCGGGCGCACTAAAAGGGGTCATTCCCTTGGGCCGGCCTCGCCTCGGCGTGCAAATCCACCGAATGCATTTCACCGAACCGAAGCCGCACAAATGTCAGGAAGTCACGCCGGTGAGCTAACCGGAACCGACAACTCGTACCCCCGCTATAAAAGCCGACATGGCCCAAGCTTTTGTACTTCTGCCCGAGTGCCCGTCCACCCACTACCGTCGCGTACCTGCAGCGACCGGGGCTTGTGCTTCTCATTTTTATTTTTCATAGTGTACCCCTCCCTAATCTTTCAATCGGCCTTGCCGCCATTCCCACATCTGACTCATTGCATCAAAAGATCCACAGCCCAGAGACCCAAGTCGAAGATGGAAGCATTAAAACAAATGACAAGAAATCACCTTGGAACGCCATTCGAGCTCTTGGTTCGGCTGTACTTCCGACATATTTTACCGTTCCTATCGACCCCTACCGTTGATTAGCTCCCTTGAAGCGACGGCTCTTGAAGCCAACCTTTCCGCAACTTGTCCCGCGCCAAACGTGGCAGGTCGCCGACATACCGGGATCTTCTGCCGCGTTATCAGTCTCATCAAAGAGGATTAGATGACCCAATTTTCGGTTTTCGCAGCATCAATCTTCAACGCATATGCAGCTTGCCCGGGTGGGAATGGCAGCACTGTGGTTCCACTATCGTTCGCCCCTTTGAAGCTGTCAGGCTTTTGCTTCTCTCAGTGACACTAGTACACGTGTTACCTTGGCTACCTCGACGTACACATACAACACACAAAAACTACTACAACATTATTAGAACATCAATGTCTGGGAGACTTATCCATAAACACAAGCAAGAAATTAAACCCCGTGTTTGGAATCCTGGAGCCGCGGGTACGCATGTGGTCGCGGGCGGGCGGACAAAGAGGCCGAGATTGAAAAAGCCAAAATGCAGCCCTGCAGAGCCAAAGATTCGGGCTGCCCCCACACTCTCCCACCCTTGCTCCGGGGTTGCAACTGACTGGGGCCGTGCCCGGATGATAGCGATGAGATGCTGCCGGAAGAGAGCTTCAGGTGTGCCAACTCCCGAAGCAGTGCCGACTCAGCATGGCAGGTATCGATGGCAATGGTTTACACGATATGCGAAAGCTCACATGTGTCACAGGACAAAAAGACTAGCAGTGGAGTGCCAGTGAACACAGCTCGACACAGTGTCTGGCTCTTGGGATTCATATCACGGCCCAAAGGGAACTGGCTCCCACCAAATATCCGTGAAACATGGGGAAATACCAACCGGACGGCGCGAATCGTGCATCATCAACAGACCATCTCGGGGTCTGTCGATCTATTGAGATCTATTACACCTGGAAGATATTTCTGGACGAACCATGTTCGCCCTGGGTCAGCCTGCGCATCGCCATTCGCTGTGATTGCGTGCTTCACTTCATTTCATATGCCAGGGGTCACGACGGGAGTTGTGAGAGTCCCTTCAGATTACCGAACCTATTAATAAATAAGAGCTTGAAATAAGGAACGAGGGTTGTCAGCTTGCGATTGAACCCCTACTTGAAGAGTTGGTCCACTCGTCTGCAAGAAGAATAAGTAAGGTATTCTTCAAAGATTCCAGCGCAAGGTACGTATGTACACTCGGGTTGGAGGAACCGACAAATGGTAAACGCTTGTCGCCATGAGCTAAACATTCGTGTAACTCATTTGCATGTATCTGTCAAGCAATATTTCTTACTGGTGCAATAGGGATGAGAAAGGGCAGAAGAGAATCCTAAAGAGTGTGGGGGAACGGGAGCACCTGGGCCTCGACGGACGGAAGGTGGACATCATAGTATGGGGCATCTGGAGGTGGATCAAAACGTCCCCCGCCCTTGTCTGCAAACCCCAGACCAGCACTTCCACCATGCTGCAGAGTACCTGTGAGGTACAGGCTTCGGCTTTTGCGGAAAGCATTGGATGACGAGGAAATGAGGGCGAATGACAACTCAAATGCGACATTCCGGCTATTCTGCGGAGGTACCTCGCCCGTAACTCTTACAGGACAATCTGCTGGCTTGGCGCGGTTAATTGAAAGTAGCCCCATTGTTGATCTTCCATCACCTATGACGCCGAAAACGGTCACCACGGTCATCCGCTACTCCGAGCTAGGTATCTACACATTCGTCCATTTTGAGGTACCTGAAAGGTGTCAGTCAGTCAGTCTTGTGGAAGAAGGAAGGTGAAGATGTCGATTAGTGAGCTGGAGGGGAGTGTTCATGTCCACCTGATGGCTTCAAAGGATGGGATTCTGAATGTGATATATTTCACCGTCATCCACCCCCAATCGTCCCAGGTCTTCTTACCCATCAACCCACCATCAATCCTACACACCACCAACGCATCCTAGCTATCCTCGATATCTCATCGATCGATCCTGTCACTATCGGACACCGCCGGCACTGCAGTTCACCACATCAACGGGCATCACAAACAACAGGAAGACGCACCAGAGGTCACTTTGCATCTTGCAGCCTGCACCATCCCCGTTTCCAGTACACCACTACAAAAGGGAGACAAATTACCAGATATTGGTTGCCGTATTAGCCTGTTCACTGTCCTCTTTTTCCCTCGTTGCGCTCTGTCCTCCTTCGATAATCGTTGCCCGGTTTTACACAGTATCTCGATCAGATACTGTTTGCTTGCTCTTGCTTCCAAAACCAAAGGACTCGACAATAATCTGAAGTCATAGCGGGGAACTTCCATTCCTGGAAAATTGGAGAAGAACGAGCAAAAACCGGAGCAAAGGATTGAAGAATTCAAGAACCAAGAAACAGTCGTATACATCATCCTTGGCGTTGGTTCAGTCGTGAAGACAAGCACCCGCCCCCGTCCTTTTTTTCTGCTGCTGTCGGTCGATCCACTCAAGAGGATCCCATCAAAATCCCACACCCCAGAGGTACCCTGGACGGAATTCGGAGAGCGAGAAATTCTCTTATCAGCGAGCTTCCTCCGCGAAAGAACGAACACACACCATTCTTTTTATATATACCTCTCTCCAACCTTCCCTCACAAATCTCAAACCACTTTTTCCCTTTCCACTGCAGCCACAACCAAAAATTCGACTACACACACCTCACCTAGAGGTAGCTCAGCTTAGCTCCGTGTTATCTAACTCCAACCCGTCGACCACACGAGAGCACTTCGCAGCTACCTTATTAACAACAACACTCACACCTTCTTTGAGAGTCGCCTGTCTGTCACCCGGCAACCGCTCACTTCCATTTACAAAAACACCAGTCGCCCCCAAGACTTCCCATTTACAGCAATCATCATGGACGCCTCCAACTCCACCCCCACAACTCAGCAGACCTCCTCCATGGCTTCCATCCAACGGTCGCCCGTAGCCGCCAAGATCGCGCCGCCTCAACCTGCTCCCGCCAAGACTGGAAACTCGACGGACGCCTTCCTTAAGGACTTCACACTGGTTGCTGAGGCCGCAAAGCGCGCCCAAATGGCCGTGATGATGCGTGACTTTGAGGATATTGGCCTCTCATAAATTGGCCATCCCACAGTCGCAGCGCAAAAAAGTGCGTGGTCTGAGAGATGGAAGGATGGGCAGCTAACGACGTTTCGGGGTTTCTCCACTTTGGGCAACAACTTCTGGGCTGGATTTGGAGTCAGATTGCGACATCGCTGGCTGTCATGTCATTGCCAGCGCCTTTTCCCCCAAAACCTCAGAGGATATGGGGAGGATCGACCAGAAGTCTTGCACCTGGCACATTGACGGAGGCATTTTCCACGCTCGAGGTCTCACCACATAAACGCGAAAGGGAGCTCACTACAAGTCGACCACAAGAAAAACTCCAGATACCTGGAAGAGACTTGTCTGCGACATTGGTTCACTCGGGAAGCACACCTGGCACATCACAGACAACACCAACGATGTTTTGTCTCTCGGGATCAGCTCTTTTCGACCAACAGTGAACCAACAGCGCAAAAAAAATACCGGACAGCTTGCTGGGAAACTTCGACTTTGCCACCACTCCTCTCCAAACAGCATCCACAAGAAGGAGAAGCCTTCGCAGGCGGTTCTTCACACATTTTCTTTCCGTATCACTAATATCGTCTGGGCGTTATCGTGGCGTTTCATTTTGGGTTGTGATCATGATATTTTGCATCACGGGGTACAACGGACAGGGGCATGGGGAAACATGGGAAGCATACAAGTACAGATATACCTACACACAGGAGATGGACGGCGCAGAAGATCCGGGGCGGGCGGATGCTGATTTTCTTTTTTCTTTTTTTCCACAACAGGCGGAGTGGCTACATGTATCTCACAGGGAGTGAGAAGGAGTTTTGTCATAAGCATTATCGGCTGGATATATCCTATTTGCACTTTTCCACTCATCTCTGCTTTTTTTTTACCAACTACTGAGATACAATGTATACATACATGTATAGAGACCAGCCAAGATACTCATGGTTAGGTAATAATTCAAGCGAGAATCACTGGATCATGAAACATCACCGAAATCTCGAATCCCATACGTGTGTAATAAAAACCCGCTATTATTAGCACCGGTCACCACCCTTACCTTAACTCAAACTCAAATCTTGGACATCAGCGCAACACCTCCATCAAGCGTCACCGTAGCCCCATTCACAAACGCCCCCGCCCTACTCGCCAAAAACAGGCACGCGCCCGCCGCGTCCTCCGGCGTGCCGATCCTCCCCAGGGGATTTGCAGCCTTGATATCCTCCCCAAACTGCCTCAGCGTCGCCGCCATCATCTTACTCGGGAACGGCCCGCACGCCAGCGTGTTGCTCGTGATCCCCCTCGGCCCCAGCTCCACGGCCATGTGTCTTGACAAATGATGCAGGCCGGCCTTGCTGGCGCTGTACGCGTACGTCGGCAACAGCGGGACGCGGATCCCGTCGATGCTACCGATGTGGATCACACGCGCCGGGTCAATCACCACATCGCCAGTAGTCTTCTTGGCCGCCTTCTCCAACAGCGGCGTCAGCGCCTGCGTAAGGGTAAACACCCGGTGCAGGTTCAGCGTCAACAACTTCGTCCACGCGTTCTCGGGGTACTCGTCGTAGGCAGCGCCCCAGGTGGCGCCCGAGTTGTTGATCAGCACATGCAGCTTTTGCTCGCGCTTGGAGAGCTCTTGTGCAAGCCGGGTGCATTCTTCGGCGGAGGAGAGGTCGGCCGGGAGGGCGACGGCGGAACCGCCTGAGGAGGTCTTCTCGGCCAAAGCGTTGAGCTCGGCGGCGGCCGTGTCGCAGGCGGAGGCGTCGCGAGAGGAGATGTACACTTTGGCGCCGTTGCGGACGAAACCTTCGGAGATCATGCGGCCGATGCCTTTGGCGCCGCCGGTGATGAGGACGACTTTGTCCTGTGTTGAACCAAACCATTAGCGTTTTTGAGGTTCATCACTTCCGTCGTTTGGGGAAGCGGGGATATGTATGCGCATTATAGTGTATGGTGTGCGATGCGGTGCCTCGCGGTGCATGGCATGACATGGCATGACACAACGTAGACTTGGACCGTACGTACCTTGATGCCGAAGAGAGTGTTGACATCCATGATGATTGCTGCTCCTCTTTTGCCGACTTGTTGTGATTTCGTAGTTGTCAGAATGGGTGGGTTCTCCGGTGCAAACAATCCAAAACCCATCTCATCCGGGATGATGGAAGGATAATAACAGATTCACTCCCAAAACCATCTTTCTCCTACCAGCCAAACGATATCCGGTCGGTGCTGTTCACTAAGACGGGAAACCGTCGACCGAGACTTGTTCCAACGACAAGCCGAGGCTCGTTGGCATTACTGCGATATAAGTTGGCCAATCAAGGGGAATATCTTATCGATAGCTGTCACTTAATAAGTTTCGCGGGGAACATCCCAGCGACGTGGGCCAGGGGCTGCGGTGAACGGTGAGCACGGTGTTTGAGTGTTCGGTGAGCCGAAGGAGGTTAAGGTGAGTGACACTGACCGAGTAACAGGCAAGCCTACCTCATTATGACAGCTGGGGGTGAAAATAAACCGATGCAATGCGTGCATTATGTAACCGCTGAGATGGTGATACTTGATTAATTACGTAATGTGTAGAATCATGAAAGTAGGTACGTCAGCTGTTCTGTTTTCACCGATGAACACTCTGCCCCCCTTCGTCACAAGTCAACGGTCAGTCAACGTGAATACGACGGACTAGACGAGCAGGCATCTCAGAACCTTTCGGAATGATTATTGTATGATTTGTACTGTTGGAATTCACAAGCTCACCCACTAGCACACCATGGCAAGCGATCCCGAACCCCCCATCCACACCTCCAGCGCCGACGACCACGCCATCCAAGGCCAATTCCAGCGCCTCCGTTCGCTCTTCAAAGACTCAGACTACTCCACCCACCCGGAAAACTGGGACACACTATGGAAGGAATCCTTCACCCCCTGGGACCGCGGCGGGCCCAGCCAAGCTCTTGACCAAGTCCTTTCCCTCCACCGCGAGCTCTTCCCAAAAGCCCCCAACAGTTCTGATGACTGGGACAAGCCAAGACCGAAAGCTTTGGTCCCCGGCTGCGGGAGAGGCCACGACGTGCTACTTTTGTCTGCACACGGCTATGACGTCTTTGGACTTGACTCGTCGCCGACAAGCTTGGAGGAGGCCAAGAAGAATGAGAAGAGAGTGGCGGAAGCGGATAATGAGGGCAAGTGGAAGGAGTTGTATGCGCCAAGGAAAGAACTGGGCGTCACGACGAAGGGCAGGGTGATGTGGGTGACGGGAGACTTTTTCGAGGATGACTGGGTAAACGACTCGGGATATGGAAAAGTGAAGAATGGGTTTAATCTTATTTTCGACTATACGGTAAGTTTCGTTTTTTGCTCGAAACGTTCTCTGCCTGGTTTTGAGTGATTCATTCGAGAAACCACTAACTCTGGCTCATTTCCCAGTTCTTTTGCGCCCTTCCGCCTGAAGCACGTCCCGGATTTGCCAAGAGAATGTCCGATCTTCTCAATCCCGACGGCGGAAGACTCGTCTGCCTCGAGTGGCCACTTGACAAGGACCCCTCAACCGGCGGCCCGCCTTGGGGTGTTTCGGGCGACCTGTATCTTGCCCATCTTGGGCATCCGGGGCAGGAGTTGCCCTACGACGACAAGGGACGGGTTATGAACGGAAGCGCGGATACAACGCCGGGTGCTCTTAAACGGCTGGCACGTATACAGCCCGCATGCACACACAAGGCTGGGTGCGACGACCAAGGAAACGTGATTGACCGTGTCTCGGTCTGGAGCCACCAGTAAGGATGGTCAGGGGAAACCGTTTCGGTACCAGTTACTTTGTGTGTTGGGAGAACAACTTGGCAACATGGATGGTGGCACTTTGATCGCTTTGTTTGGTAACTCGCCTTTTGGCAAACCATCGTCTCACGCGCTTGCTTTGCGCAACGAGTTGTAGTGTTCTCCGAGGCCATATCCATGGCGATAGTACGCCAACCACAGGACCTTCAGCTCCTCCTTGTCCGCATTGCTCTCCCCATTTGCGACAGCGTTGGGCTGTATCACCTCGGTCCTACCGTCCTGCACCACCCTGATCTCCACGTTATACGCGTTTGCCAGCGCCGTCAGCTCCAGCTGTCCACCCCACTCTGCTGTATCCCGTATCTTGGCCACGTAGGTGTCGAAGGGCTCCTCGAGAAAAGGCGCAAAATCGTCCGCGTGTCTCTCCATGTAGTCAACCGCCGTATGACGCACGATCCTATATGGTGGCAGCTTCTCTTGTGTTTGCGTCCCCTTGCTCTTTGACAAGGGACTATCTACCGGGAGTCCGTGGACAGCAAGCTGGTCCGCCACTGCGGAGAAGAGACAGTGTCCATCGGGCTCGATATCCTTCTCTTCCAAAGAGTGCGCCTTGAATTCGCGTGACATGTATGCCTTTTCGATACCGCGGTGGTCCACCATACTCGAGGCCTCTTTCTCGGCTGCTGCAGCGGCAGCTTCGATTTCGGCTTGGCGACGGGCGAGACGCTCCTTCTGGCGGTTTCGTTTCTTTCCTCCGCCGCCGGAGGACTGTTCCACCGGAGGAGGGGAACTTGTTTTGCTCGATTGGTCAGAGACTGTGGTCTTCTGTAGCTGCTCGGTCACATCGTTGACTGTTGGCTCTTCGGCGTTTCGCTCTTCCTCGGGCTCTTGGGCCTGCTCGTCGTTATCGTCGGCGCCGCCGCCTCCTTGCAGCTTCCTAAGCTCCTCCTCTTGTCTCGCCTTCAGTTCGAGTTCCAGCTGGGCGCATTCATCATTGACCCCCTTGCGTGTCTTCTTGGTCGCGTTCTTCTTCTTGTTTGTGATGCGTGACACAAGGTCTCTCTGCTCTTTGCGATGCCGAGCTTGCATTTGCTCGAGGGTTTCGGACTCCATGTTTGCTCGCTCTTGTAGAACCTGTTAAGCTTAGAAGGGAAAATGGTGATTTCAGGCGAGTTCGAATATGACCCAGATAAGGCTCGAATGTCCCGTGCAGGTAGCCGTAGGTTTGAAGGTGTCGTTGTGGTTGAGAAGAGTGAAGGGAGGACGGGGAAGCAGTGTCGAGAAACTCGGAATTCGTACGCGAGTGGGCCTGTGGCGGGGTATGGCAGCTCAAGGTGCTACTGTAACCCTAACCCCGTGCGTAGTAAGATACCGAAGGGGTAGCGCGGGGGTGGGGTAATTCAGGCACCGACCGATCTGTACAGATTACGAGCATGTCCGATGCAAGCACGACCAGCCTCATAAACCAATATTAGCTGCATCGTTTTCAACAATACCACTGCGCCGTTGGTATAGTGGTTAGCATACTCGCTTCCCAAGAAATCCTCTAATTAGCGAGTGACCCGAGTTCGAATCTCGGACGGCGCACATCCTTTTGCCTCTTTCTCGTTCTATCTCCTATTATAGTGAAAGCTCAGGAGATGTTCGAGGAGGACTTTTTTTTTGGGGGTTCTTTTTTTCTTTACTCATACAACAGCATGATCAGACTGGCTTCATGCAGCCTGAGTTAGAAAACGGCCAGTTTCATTGCCATGGCGCACTCTCAGTTCGCAAACAGCTGGCAGGAAAGACATTCGGTTGTCACTGTCGAGTTTATGGGCTTACTTAACACCTTTCATCGCATAGGTCGTCATTTAAAGCTTTCATCCAATTGCAAGGTCCCTCCATGTTGTTCAAATCACCTCCCAGACAGATAAGATTGGACACACGTGCAATGACTCCTAACGTCCATGTAAGTAGAACAAGTCGTCAGGTTCCGATTTATCAACGGCCTTAATTGGCAGTCCAGTCATGCACGCAAGACGCCTTTCCCGTCGTGCCCGTTTCCACTCACCCAGACAGACGTTGAGATGTCGTCTGCCATATTATCTTATCTCTTCTTTACCGCCTTGTTGCTGCTGTACCCGTATCATGTACTGTACGTAACCGTTTCTTTTGCTGGTCCGTGGTACAACAGGCGGACATGTAAGGTACAACGCAGACACTATATACCTTACCGCTGGTGTGGGTTTCCGTTGATTGCCTTGGCCGAATTACGGGGTGGTGGATATAAAGAAGTTGATTATCTTGATAGTGTTCTGTACACTTATGGAACTTGCCGTCTTGTGAGTGAAAACCAGGAGGTGATCATGAGTCTTTGAAATTGCAAAGTGCGAATCTTGGCGGAGTAGCAAACGTGTCAGGACTATAAATCCCTCCATGCGTGCGGGCAAACTGCCCATATATGGCAGCTGGATCAGTGTGGGAGATGAAAGGCCGAACTCTTTGCAGTTAGTTATCCAAGGTGGTTTTCAGGCAACGAACAAAAGAATTACAATCTCCTTCCACAACAAGTACCGTATAAACTCGGGAAATTGACTTTCGGGAAACCGCTTTTTAGGCACATTCACGTACAGATTTAAGCACATATTACAGCATATGTGCCAACCGTACCCTCTGTGAAGGAGGGTAAAGTCTGGCGCCCCACCCTCCAGTCCCAGCCAGACTAACAAGGAGAAAAAGACAGGACACAGACTGGGCACAATAATTTCGAATTTACAGTGCTCCGGGGTGGCAACACATCTCCCCACCCAAGTTGGCGGGCATACATATGCCTGGCATCGGGCAGGAAAATGGCATATATGTGCCTGAAAAGCGGTTTCCCGAAAGTCAATTTCCCGAGTTTATACGGTACTTGCCCGAAATCTTGCCCACATGCATGTTGGTGGTGCACCTGGGCCAACCTGCAGGATGAAACGAGGTCGACGTATTCGTACTCACATGCTGTATCTGTTACAACGAAGAGGCGCGTGCTGCTGCAAATCCATTGCATGGTGATGCTGCAGTAGAAAGAAATTGATGGTTGAAGAAGGACGGGGGAACGTCGAAAACGTGGGGCAGGAACAGACGAGGGGACGGGTTGTTGAACAGAGCAGGGATTGGCCAGTGAGACAGGATGGCTCCACCCGCTGGCACGCAGCCGCGTCATTCGTCCATTTCAAGCATGAAACTGTTTCAGACGTTTGGAGCCTAGCGGGTGATGAGCTTCTGCAAAATCAATTGGAGTCGCGAACGACAACATTTTTACGCCCTTGTTTTTTTCGAACCCCTTTCTATCTGGAGCGCTTGCTGGTGCGACTGGAACTATCCCGCTCCGGGCAGTATCCCGCTCTGTCCTTATTTTTCCTTCCTTCTTCCTTTCATCCCAACTCTGTCAACACGTGCTCTCGTACGATCGTCTCTTCTTGACGATCAATTCCTGTGACCGCCTTCTCGCTCACCGGGCAACGGTCGGTCAATTGCACATCAAAGTTTCCCCTTATCGATCACAATCACGGCAATCCATCCGGTTTCAAGTGTGCCGTACATCCATCGTGGATGCCAGCGCGGCTGTAAGAATGGGATATGCGCCTCAGGAGTGCCCTGGGAAAACCCCTAGGTGAATTTTTGGTAACGGGAGGGGGTGCATTGGCGGGTGACAGGTTGGGCGGGAATGGGACAGTACAGGTTAAATAAAGCGCAGTGCAGCGGCGTACCTACATCATGTAAGGTCAGATGCGCAATGTGCTACACAAAATCAAGAGCTGGTCAGCACGGGACTATGTAAAGATATTTGGTGCTACCTCGGCGCAGTGCTTCTCACCCACGCAACTGGACAAGACGAAGCGGCTGTCGCGATTACGATTGATTCAGGGGCACACCAGCACGGCCAAGCAGCGCATTTCGGTCTGTCATTAGCGGATGCCCATCAAGGTTGCACATCGACAGACTGGCGACGGGGAAAGTGGGAGATTTGCTGATTATTATGCTGCGGAGTTGGCGGTGGAGGCTTTGGGAAATCGCAGGACCCCATCCGAGGAGGGCCCGAGATCGCGCAACGGCCCAATGACTTCCTCTTCAGCTTCGTTCGAGGAATCCCGCCCAACTGGAAACACCGGTCAGTCAAGGGACCTGCAGCAGCAAACCCTCAGCGGCATGCCGTCCCATCTGAAATTCCTCACGATTCCCTCGTGAATGGACACATCGGCCCGGATCCGGCGTCTTGATGGCTAGCGCAGCAGACCTGGAGTCACTTCAAGTAGAGTTGCTTGGCCCGGGCTCCCGTCCCTGCCCCTGGCACGTGTCTGAGCGCCATGGCCGCTTTTCGAAGATAGCGAGAGTGATTTGCACTCGTTCGAAATTGGGAGCAAATTCCCAGACTCCACCATGCGCTCCAAACAGGAGGTCCCTATAGTCCTTGGCCGCGTCTGTCGGCTCCTCATGTAGCCCTTTTATTTTCCCATGGGCCGCCAGACTCCCAGTGTCCAGCATTAAATCAGGGATGGAGTGGCGACTCCCAAAGGAGCAGGACTTGGGAGACAAGGGTTAGGAATGCGCGGGCCAATGGGCGCTTCTGAAGAGGTGGCTGATCGCCTTGTTCGGGAAAGAGTGCGATGCGGCGAGAGCAAGGGCAGGTTCGAAGGGGGCCACCCAAATACCACTCAGGCGAGCCGATACACCCAGGATTACGACCCTAGAAGGTAACACGGTGCAAATACAATACGTACCTGCAGCAACCCATGGCGGACCCATGCCTTGAGTAGGACCTGGTTAGGGTTCTGAGCGTGACCTTTCACCCTTCCTTTCCTTCCAGTCGGGTCTTGTGTGGAAGTTTCGAGGGTATGGACGCTCAGGTACGCCGCAGGTACCGTAGGTAATCTGCGGGTTCTTGGGTTGCCCTCGTCGAGTCGTCGTTGCCCCCAGGCAGGCACCCCCGAGCCCCCGGGCGCCTCCCCACCCGCGAAAATCGTGAGGGTTCCTACCCGCTGCAAAGTGGAAAAAGAATATCTTTCGCTGGGTGTCTCGCCTTCTTCATCAGTGCTCCCTCTCCCCTCCCTTTCCCGTGGTTCATCGTCGTCTTGTGGTTCTTCTCCCTCGTCACTCCCTTTTCTAGTCGTCATTCCATCCATTTCTGGTGGTCTGCTGCGAAGACTCTGTCCGACTCGTCGACATTTCACTCACTACCACCACTCGCTCTCTGTACTACAGTCACGCTCTTTCACCACTCAACATCCCCATCTATCCTCTCTTTCCGCCCAGGGTGTAGATCACGCATTCTCGCATTCGATTCTACGGCATCTCTCCAGTGTCCATCCGTATCGACAAAAGGCAAACAATCTCGATAACCGACTCCGACTTTGGAACAAACACTGGTCAGCTGTGCGGCCTATTCAGTCATTTTACAATCTAAAAAAAAAAGAACACGGTTGTGGACTCGTCGTGCTGGTCATATCTGGTGGATCGATCTTTGTCAAGAAGCAACTTTTACCGCAACTCCCCGACTCGCCCGCTCGATTTCATCCCATATCGATACTTCGACCCCGCTCAACCGACAAGCGATTATTGTTTTTTGGCAACACAACCTTGGTGGGACCATTGTTCATTTGGTTCAATAACTTGGGCGATTATCATTCGAGCATTTATTCTGCAACCTCGCAGTTGTCTTGACAGTCTTCCTCCCAAGACATCCTGCAAGGGCCTCAGATCGGACAACTAGATAACAACTGTTGTCCTTGGATATTGGTCAGTGCATTCTTATGAAGGCCCAAGCTTTGGTGCTTGTTCGCTTCTCGTTCTACAATTCCTTACCGCGGATTCGTTTTCCTAACACTTCACACTCTCAGATTCCCATCACTCTTTGACCAACACAAAATCATCAGAATGAAGGTTTCTGTAGCTATCCTCGCCGTTGCTGGCGGTGCGGAGGCGTTCTGGCGCATGGAGTGCCGCGGCACTTTGGCTGTCGGTCGTATCGACCCTATTGTCAACTACGGTGAACCTGCGGCTCATGCCCACTCGATTCACGGCTCTTCCGGTATGTCCATTTGTCCCAAGACGCCCTAGGAAATGAAAAATATGCTAAAATATTCATCAACAGGTTTTAGTGAAAAGTCCAGATTCGAGGACCTAGTTGGGGCTGACTGCACTTCTTGCGCTGTTACCCAGGACATGTCTGCGTACTGGACTCCTTCTCTCTACTTCCAACATGCCAACGGCTCTTTCGAGCTCGTTCCCCAGGTCGGCGGTCTGCTGTCCTACTACTTCCTTTTCAAGGATGCTGCCAACCCCGACAGTGGCATCAAGGCGTTCCCTCCCGGATTCGGCATGCTTGCCGGAGACGCTGCGCGCCGCAATTATACCATTGCCGGCAGCAACGTCAAGGATGCCGACCCTGAGAAGTCCGTGTGGGCCAGCCTTGGACAGACTTCCCAGGCCGATCTGACTCAGCGTGCCATCGGATTCAACTGCCTCAACTATAACAAACCTCCCGAGGGCACCTTGTACCGTCACTACATGCCGGACAAGGACTATCTCGATGCCAACTGCGCCGATGGCATTCGCGCCGAAATCATGTTCCCTTCTTGCTGGAACGGCAAGGATCTCGACTCTGACGACCACAGGTCCCACATGGCATACCCCGATCTTGTCATGAACGGTAACTGCCCCAAGGGTTTCGAAACCAAGCTCCCTGGCCTCATGTATGAGACCATCTGGGCTACTAATGCCTTTGTCGGAAAGCCTGGCCAGTTCGTCTTTTCCAACGGTGATGTTCAGGGCTTTGGTTACCATGCCGACTTCATGAACGGCTGGGACCAGGACTTCCTTCAGCAGGCTGTTGAAACCTGCACCAACGACAGCGGAAAGATTCAGGACTGCCCCATCTTTAATATCCAGAGCGAGGATGACCAGAGAAAGTGCACCTTCAAGAAGAACAACTGGCTCGTCAAGCTGTTCCAGGGTCCTCTGAACGAGAAGGCTACCGGAGTCATTGGCGATTCCCTTCCCGGCAACGTCCCGATTGCTTACGGACCCGAGCCCGCCAATGGCCACAAGGCCGCATCGCATACCACCCTTGTCGAGGTCCCAACTGCTACTTACTCCCAAGGCGCTACTGTCACCAACGGCGACTTCATGCCCGGAGGCATTTTCAAGGCTGCTAAGGTCGCCACCTCCGCTGCTGGAAGCGCTGTCGACTCCATCGTCTCGACCACCACTCTCGTCTCCATTGCTAAGCCATCGTCAGTCGTCCCCAGCTCGACGACCGAGGCTTCGTCTGTTATCACTGAGGCACCTTCCGTTGTCGCGGAGGAGGATGGTGAATTCACCGCCATCAGGACCGAGTACATTACCAATGGCAACGTTGTCAGCATGGTTGTCATCAAGGAGGCTCTCGAGTACGTGACCGTCACGACCACTACGGTTACGGCTGTCCAGACCGTTCAGGCCCGCCAGTACTCTCAGCACTTGCACCGCCACAAGGTCCGCCACGCTGCGAACCACCGGGCTTAAGCCATATGCTATATGACTGAATTTCCGGTATCCTTACTTCACTTCTACAGGCCTTGTTCCCTTCCTGGTGACATTGGCTCTGGGCCACATTGGTGAAGAGCAATCTTCATGGCCATTTTGTTCTTGTTTATGCTTTGCTATATCCCTGATGGATCTTTTTTGGTGGATTGGACTTTGCATCTTAACAGATCATTATCCGATTTATCCAGTCGAGGAGGAAGTGGTATGGGAAAGCCAGTGGATTTAGGGAGATACACCTCAGAAAGTAGACTAGAATGAGAGTTGATATTGCAAAGCCTTGTTCCCTGCACTTTTGCATGTTTGTCGTGGTCAATAGTAGGTATTAAGTACCTCATTGTTGTCACTTATACTTTTTTTTATCTTCTCCATCAGCACGGGCAGGCGTTCTACGGTGATACTACTCTATACTTCTGCATAGGGGTCGGTAGATCGGCCGGTTTCTCTCACGAGCGGACAATAGAATAACATAGGGGGGCATGTAAGATGGTCAGCCATAGAATTAACCCCATTTGATCCACGGTGTGTGCTCAAATACTGTATTTGCTCGATCTGGTGAACTTGAGGGGATCCAGGTACGTCCACCATAGTTGCCATGTCAACACCACCGCCATTTTACCGCACATCATATCTATTATTTATGTTTCTTTTTTCCGCGATGGTTAACTCAACCCATCACACCTCAATGTTTACGTTGTCATGGTGATGACGAGGGCTGGAATGTTGCCATGTAGTCTCAGGTCGTGGTGTTGTGGTGTTGCCCGGCGCAACGCATTCCATTCCATTCGCAGCAACAAGGCTGCACTCGATCAACAACACTCGGCTTTATCTCAGCCCGTAGGTGCAGGTCGGCATTCAAACAACAAGAACCATTGTTCTCGTATTTTCTTGTTTACATCGTCACTCTTTCTTACAGAGGTTTTGTTGTCGAACCCACCACGTTCGTTTTTCTCACGTTCATTAATTACCAGGTTATGACTTGCGGTCAAATAATTGAGCGAACAAAGAATTCAACATTCGCATCGCCATAACAGATAGAAGCGAGGCCTGACATTGCCTTCGACGACGCGCTGAGGATAGCAACAACAACAAAGGGCCAAGAAAGTACTACTGTCGCTGACTGTTTGCATCTGATTGTCACGAACACCGACCGGAGGGGCAGAAAATACGAAGCAGTACAACACGGAAGAAAGCAAGAAGAGCAACACACCCCCAGCAGGAATCGAAATACCAAGGAGGATCGAAATCGGAAACAAGCAAACTGCAGCCATCACCGTCATCGCGGACTAGCGACAACCCTAGCCTCACTCAAAAAGAGAAAAGCAATCAAGATGGCCGCTGCCGCAGGGGCTCTCCTCCCCTTCGGCGCCCTCATTTCTATCGTCCTCGTCGGCACCTTCACCGTCTCCGCCACCCTCGCCTTCTTGAGCATCTGGCTATCGCGTCGTCAAAGATTGGCGGCTGAGGCACATAAAGAGAGTCATGACCTGACTGGTGAGACAACCATTGCGTCGACAATTCGGGCCAGAAATGGCGTGGTCAGCAATGAAGAAGGCAGTAGCAGCCCGCGAAAGAGCCCGAGGAAGTTGCAAAAGCTTCCATCAGCGGCGTGGACGACGGCGTCGGCTTCGAGGTTTAATAGTACTACTTCCTTGTTGCCGAAGGTCAAGGGGAAGCGGAGAGAAATTAGGATGGCTGGTGGTGATGATGAAGGGTTGGGAGATGGAGGGCACGGAGAAGGAGGAGATGTGCTTTCAGTTTCTATGCTACCGGGCATGTCGTGGATGGGCATGGGCGGAGCGCAAGGGCAAGGGCAAGGGTCGCTGTTGCCATTCAGCAGGTTGAGAAAAACCTCTTCCGGCAGTCTTCTTCGCTTGCACAAGACAAAGCTGCTGGGTGTGGGTAGGAAGAAGAGCAGTGCCAGTGAAAGGAGGATGGCGAACCCGGCATGGATCGATGAAGAGGCGCTTCATGGGCCGGAAGTGAGCGGGTTGAGCAACATTACTGATGAAAGCGGAAATGGCAATGACAACGAGAACAACGGAAACCGCAGGTCATTGTTGTTTGGCTGGAGAAAGGGGAAAGGCAGAGATTGGATCCGGGAGTCGTGGCCGCTGAAGACGAGAACGCCTACGGTTCCCAGGTTGGATGGTGATTATCAGGAACTTGCTGAGAGTCAAAATCAGAGTCAAGGCACGGCGAGCGACCAGAGAGCAGAGCAGTTGGAGACCGAGACGATGACGGGTCGTCTTGGGATTCCTTCTACTGATAGCGGCCGACGTGCTATCAGATCTGCCTATGGCGCGATGGAGGGACGGCTACCCGAGCCTCCCCAGCCCGCGGTAGTGAGAGGACAAGCCGGAACGGGGGGAGGGTTCGTCGTTCAACACAGACACACCAAGAGCGAGCCGCAGAGGATCTTGAGGGTCACGAACCCAAGCCCTACTACTAGCCCTGATAGGCCTACTCCCATACCTAGAACGCAGTCAACCTCGACGAAGAACAGACAGGTATCAACGGAGTCGACACTCTCCGATATTCTCAGGTCAACGGAGAGGAGGCTTCTGGAAGGCGGTACCAGCGGAGTGTCGCGGCGAAACCGGGCGACAATAGCAGCGGCATCTGGTCCCCATCGAGGTCTGTCTCTGCATATGGCCAAGAGACTCGAGGAAAGCCGCGACCCTGGTCTTCGACGGAGCGAGTCTCTCAAGGAAACTCGAAGGACTCGAGCGGAACATGAACTCCCCGTTATCAGTCCATCAAGCAGTGGTCTCGTGGCACCGCTAACGCTCGTTCCCAAACCAGCGGAGCAGGAGCAGCGGCCCGACTCACGGGAATCATTGTCCTCGGAGCCGGATAGTCTCCTGGCCGAGCCTGCCTACTCGGAGATGCCGTCAGGACTGACGAGCCCAAGCCGGGTCTCGAGCATAGCCGGGACTTCTAGCGTTGCCGAGACAGATATCGAGATGCTCCTCTTGACTGTGGATATGCCGTCGAACCGCAGCTCTATGACCTCGGCAGCATCTCTTTCCACTATTCACAGCGAGGACGAAGCATCTGAAGGGGGAGCAAGAGTATCGGCAGGGACTAAGACGCCATCCCCTGACCGTGCTGCTATGGTGGCAGGAACCGGAAGACCCGCGGTCACCCTACAGACTTCCACGCTCAACAACGAGCGATTCACCTTGCCCGCTCCCCTGTCCGCTGTTGCTGCATCTGCACCTTCTCTACCCTCTGGATCCTCTACCCGGCCCTTCACGAGCTACGGGTGTCCTGGACCAAGACCTCTTTCGACAAAATCTCAAGGCGAGGCTGAGAACAACAGGAGATCGTTTGTGCGAAAGTCCATCATAGCACAAGAACCAATCGGCCCCATGCCATCGATGCCCACTAGGCTACTGCCGTGTCCAGGAGTGCCTTCCGGGAAGAACTGCGTGATTGCCCAAGCCAGCTGTGGCACATGGCATACTGCAATGGCCGATCCCTTCCAGGTACCAGTCAGCCCAACTTCTCTTCAGACGTCGACAGACTCCGCAAGTCCGACATCGTCTTCGGGCTCCATGATATCCAGGGAAACTCCCAGAGGGCTCCGCTCACCACCCAACAAGAGCACCACCTATAACAACACGCTGTTGAACTCAATAGTACTCCCACCGCCAACACAACACAGATATGTCGATGCCAAGACAGTGGTGGCAGAGAGCAAATCACCAGTCAGGTCGGGGGTAGCTCAAACTCCCGAGCGCGAGCGTCGCTGGCCCTTCATAAATGCACACACTGGAACAGACGACGGCAACACCTACCAGCCCCCTTCGCCAACACCACGCTCAGGTTCGCGCCTGTCCCGACAGTGGTCATTACAGCAACAAGAACGCAAAGCTAGTGAATCATCATCCATATACTCGCAAGACATTGCAGCCAACGAAGCCTTCAGCCCAGCACCGGTACCGACGTTCACGATACCCATTCCGTCCAGTCCCACCCGGGCATCCCTCCCGCCATCGCCAACCAGTGTGGGACTAGCAGCTGCGCAAGCTCTCAACGCGGCCAATTTCCAGAGGAACTCGATCCTCTTTGCCGGAGCCCACCAACAGACCCCCTCTCGCCGCACTTCGCGTACTGCCAATACCAACAACAGGGTGTCGGTACTGTCAGCGCGGCGAGACGTCGAAGAGGTTGAAAAGGATGATGACAAAGAAAATACGTCAGCCATGACGCCAAAAGCCAGTCCCATAGCCACCACCATCGCCCAGCTTCGACGCATGAACAGCGTGCTCAGCACGGCATCCAGCGTAAGCAGCATCAACACCGACGTTGTTGACGGAGGCGGCAATGGCAATCTGAGCAGGAGGAATAGCAGAGTGGCAACTGCCGGCCCGTCACTTAGAGGTGGCGGGTTCAACCCCAATCCGAGGCGGGATAGTCACCATAGTTATGGCCATCGGCGAAGCGGGAGCAGGAATTATCTGTTTGCACTGAGCGGCGGGGCTGGAGCTGTACCATCGACGCCGTCGACACCGAAAGCTTTGAAGAGAGCGGGTGGAAGCGGAAACGGAAGCGGTAGTGGGGTGCGCCCGATCACATCAGGGCAAGTGAACGCGCACCACTCGCGGACCGGTTCGGGTTCGGGTTCGGGCTCGGGCTCAGGGATAGGAAGAGTCGTGTCGATATCCCGATCTGGGTCGCCGCAGAGGATAACGTTGACTCCGGCCCATGGACATCACCGAAGCCTAGGTGGTTACGGCAGTAGTCGCGTATTGGGGAGTCCCAGCCCGATTAACGTCAACATTTTGAAGAGTCGGTTTCAGTTCGACGACGACGATGACGATGATGACAAGAACAAAAATGAAGGCCAAGGAGCTGGTAATGTTAATGGTCCTGCCCAAAAGCAGGGCAGTAGTGGCTTTTGGGCGGGCAGGAAGAAGGAAGAGGGCGAAGACGAGGAGAGGAAGAGGAAGCTTCCGGTCAGATTTGCGTTGCCCAATTCGTCTCCTATCAGTATTGGGCTGACGGTGAATTCGCCCCCGCCATCGCCGTCGCCGAGGTCGAAGCAGGCTCAGACGGGCACGGTGTACGTGACGCCGAAGGGAAAGCGGCGGAGGCAGAGTAATGAGAGTCTCGGGCTTTATGATCGGGACGGCTTCTTGATTAATTTCCCTGGCCGGCCGTCGGGGGCAAGTCCAAGCTCGGTGCGCGCATAGGTCTTTGCGATGAAATAATGATAATAGGGTGAGAAGTCATGGGGTTTCGAAGGCGTTGTTGGTATAATTTGTGGGCGGTTCTGTCATTGTTTCTGATATCTGTTGGATGGATGTGGCATGTTTCTTTCAATCATACCCGGCGTTTGCTTTTCGGCTGAAGCAAAGCTCGGCGCGTTTTTCTTGTACATATCGAGACACAAACAACACAAAGGATAGCTGGTGATTTTCGTTTGACAACAGTTTGATTGAAACAATTGAAGAATGAGTGATTGTAAGGTGAGAAGCTACGAGATCAAATTGGCAAGAGGTGAGGAGGTGAAGCGGAGTTAAGAAGCCGTACTGTTCGCTGATTGGTGGCTTACAAGGTCAGGCAGCTGCCAGGTGCGTACAAGGCAACCGCCACCAGCTGGAATTTGGACAGTTCGCTGTTGGGCTTACACTGCCGATGTAGGCCGACCTGATACAGCCTCACTTGCCATGAACAACCTTTGCTCAAAGTTCAACTGCGACATATTTTTCCCATCAGGTCCGAGTCGTTGAACTCTGATTTTGGATATTTTTCATACGGAATTCCCTTTGCTCTTTCATTGCTTAACCATCTGCTAGATCGACGACGGCCAGTCGACTTCACTTCAACACCAATCCGATTCATCACCAGCCCGAAACATCGTCACCAAAAAACAAACAACAACAACAATGCCCCCCCTCCCCCACCAACACGTTCCTCGCCTCATAACCTACTACCAAACGCACCACACCCCCTCGGGCGACCCCATCTCCGTCCTCCCTTTCCTCCAAAAACCCGGCATCCACCTCACCCACCTGATCCTCGCCGCCATCCACATCAACTCCGACCCCCAGGGCATCACGCTCAACGACCACCCGCCCTCACACTCGCGCTTCACAACCCTATGGGCCGAACTCCGCATCCTCCAAGCATCAGGCATCAAAGTCCTCGGCATGCTCGGCGGCGCAGCCAAGGGCAGCTTCGAACGCCTCGACGTCTCCGATCCAGATTCTGATGTCCAAGGCATGGCCCGTTTCGAGCGGTACTACCAGCCTCTTAGACGCCTGATTCAGGAGCGGGGACTAGACGGCCTCGACCTGGATGTCGAAGAAGAAATGTCCCTTTCGGGGGTAATCCACCTCATCGACCGCCTCCGCAAGGACTTCGGGCCGGATTTCCTCATCACCCTCGCGCCCGTAGCGGCTGCGATGCTGAACCCGCAACACAACTTGTCGGGCTTCGACTACGAGGCTTTGGAGGTGATGCGCGGGCAGGAGATAGCGTGGTATAACACGCAGTTCTACTGCGGGTGGGGGGATTGTGGTAATCCGGTCATGTACGAGATGATGGTGATCAAAGGGTGGGCGCCGGAGAAGATTGTGGTCGGATTGATCACGAACCCGGAGAACGGCGGGGGTTGGGTCGCCTGGCCGGCGCTGGCGGGCGTGTTGCCGCTGCTGGTGGGAAGGCATCCGAGGTTCGGAGGGGTGATGGGGTGGGAGTACTTTAATAGCTTACCTGGATCAAGGGAGAGGCCATGGGAGTGGGCGCAGGTCATGACGGCGCTGTTGAGGGGGAGACAGGCGTCGGATGCGGGAGCGCAGTTGTTGGTTGGGTTGGGGGCTCCTTTGCATCTTGATGTTGCACAGCAGCAACATCAGCAGCACCAGCAAGGGCAAAAGCAGCAACAGCAACAGCAACGAGAAGCAAAGCAGCCTCAACAAACCGAACAACAAGAAAAGAAAGGAGGAGTGGCTGGGCTAGTGGACAAAGACGAAGTGGACGCGCCCATTGCGGTGCCCAATGCGTTTGACTACCACACTGATGCAGAAGATGAGGATGAGTAGACTCACCGAGTCACGACTCACGAGACAGACAGACAGACCTACACTTGACTCGAGCCGTCCCATTCCCAACAACACCGACGGGATCACAGGTGAAGAAAACTCTGTTGATGGCAGCACGGATCTACCGGTTAAAGGCGTGTAAAATCGTACAAAACTCATGGTGGAGGAGTAAAGACCGCACATCACGTTTACGCACACATGACTAATAACTTTACCTTAACTGGCCGACCCGGTGAAAAGGAGATATGTTTATGAACAAAGCGAGTCAGATGAGAGGGTCCAAGGGTTCATTCCATCTCATGAAGTCAGGAGGGCTTATCAATGCCCTCAGCGTCTCGACACAACAGGTTGACGTGATTGCACCGTGCAGGATTTTCTGCGAGAGCGGCCTTGGTTTTTGCCCCGGAATGGTGGCCTGATGCCGTCGTGACTTGGACACTTTGGGCAAGTGGTTGAAAAAGACCCACGAATGCCCTCAAAAAAAGACAACCTCGGGATCCCCAACATGTGCCCAGGACCCTGAGGATCGGATCCTATGACCCTTTGCACTGTGCGCCCCTGATTTGTGCTTTTGAGGGGCAGCTGTCGGAAGGAGGGCATTCCGGGATGACAAGCTCCATTCCGAGTGGCCTTGGCCCACCGACAAGCTCGAGCTGCCAGTTGCCGGTGTGGCAATCGGATGCCAACTTTGCCGGATCAGATTCCGGAGGCTGTGACTGGTAGACCAATCAGGAAGAGGAAAACTAGTGTAGACATTCGCAGTCTGCTCGGAGACTTGATGGCGCTAAGCATTTGTGCCCTTCTCTTTGCAGGACAACACCCGGGTGTAGGTCAGCGGTCTGTCGTTATGGAAAATCCGTACTCGGATTTTTTAATCTTTTTGATATTTTGGAACTTGCTCAATGAAACACTCGAGGGATTTTGGCTGCCGTGGAAAGTTACACTTGTGTGATGAGCTGAGGTGGGCCAAACCATGAAAGATTTGAGACCGCATCTTGGTGAAATGCAAACCGTGGTAAGAGAGACATCCATGACCCTTCGCTGATTCTGTTTACACGAAACTGACACAAGATAGGCTCCTTTAAGCAAAATGAACTCAGCTTCATGCCGTATCTTTTGCTCCAATTCCAGCTGCATTTCAGCTTCGGACAAAGTGTTCTGGTCGAGGGCGGTCAACGTCCTTTTGATGTTCAGTCGATGACGAGAAGCATAACATCTCACCTTACCCAGATTCTGCATACGTAGCGGTGCGCGTTCCCTCTTTTTTAGGGGTCGCAACCTGCCAACCCAAATGCGGCTGCGTGACGCCACCCTATGATGTCCCACAGACGTGAGTGAACAGGAGCTAACAACGTTAGGGACGACAGCATCATAGGTTACCTGGTAGCCGCCTCTTTCACGAGTGACGTTGTCCGGTCGACAAGGGGAGAAGGACACAGGCACAAACACGTCGTACAATGATGCCAGAGCTGACGCCGTTGTTGACGACAAAGGACAGCTTGAGGTCATCTCATCTTTGGGGACGTTTGCGATGCTGTCATCGGCGGGACGGGGAGACGGAACCGAAGGGGACGTGTTACGGACAGCGACGTCAGTCGGTAGGAGCCAGAGGGGAGAAGGGTGGGGGGGGGGGTGTGCAAACTGAAGAATAGAGTGTTGTTGCAGTGGCGATCAAGCGAGGCCGGACTTATCGCCGTGAGCCGCCCGTCAGCGTCAGCGGGCTGCGTCAGAAGAGGGCTGAGATGGGGGAGCCGGAGAAAAGGCCGTTTGACGTCAAAGGCGGGCATTGCGCCCGGAGGCTGCGATGATAGAGCCGCGCACTAATGTCAGTTTGCCGGCAGCGCCAGGTCCCCGAGTTCAGGGGTCCATTATTCCCAATACGGGCAGAAGAACGGGGTGACGCGACGGGCTTTTTTCCCCTGTCGTTCGGTGCCGTTGGCGGCTCCCCACGCATTCATGCTCCCTTGATGATGACGGCACAGGATGAGGTTCTAGAATGCCTTTGACAGCAGAGGGTCCATGGGAGACGACGGGACCAGAGAAACTATTGGGAGATCATCATCATCATCATCAAAGCAGCTCCTTTGTTCGGTGTTAAGGAAGGGACTAAGAGGCCATGTGTTTGTGGGAGGTTGAGACGTCAAGCAATGACGACAATGGGCCGCGGAGGCGATTTGTTTACCGTTTGTTTGGTCGCACAAGGAGACATCGTGAAGTGAGGTCGGCTCTGGCGTCACTTTGTTGGGTTAAGCTTCAATCCATGTGCCAAACAAGCCAATGAGTGTTCAAGGTTCCTGCACCGAGGGCCGGACTGGTGCTTCTCGCTTCTCCTCCAGAATCGGCAATCCTAGGTTCGTTCGAGACCACCCACTGACCCACTCCTTTCCTCATCGCTGGGAACCTGGAAGGCAGGAACGGCAAAGCCAAGAGTACAAAAGGAAGCAGCCGTGACTTGCAATCCATGCGCAAAGGAAACAGCAGCCGAGAGCGGAAGAGATGGAATGATCGGGCAGACCGAAGAGAGAAAGTGGCAGGCAGGGCAGGCAGACTTTGGCCCGTCTCCAAAATTTTAGACGGAAATCCAAAAGAATGGGAAAGGCGGAGCAAAGAGTTGCAAATTCAGCCAGCTGTCGACAGGGGCACGGCAAGTACTGTGGGGCAGACACAGCGCTAGCAGGTCTTGGCTCTTACGACACTGATGTCATCCTACCTCGCCGCATGGGTGGCGCCTTCTGACCTCAACAGCTTTTCGCAAAGAAAACTCGTCGTTTATGCCTCGCCGACTCGCCAACACCGTTCGCTGTCCACAAGGGAAAGAACGATGCTGATTTTTTTGATTTTTTTTGAATTTGTTTTTTGTTTTTTTTTCCACCGTACTGAGTGGGTGGTTTTCAGGTCAGTTGCGACTGGCAGCCATCAGCACATCGTCATTACCTTACCTCTACTTTCCGGGAGCTTTCGTTCGTTTCATTTGGCCCGTATTGCTTTTGTGCTGTCCTGTCTCAACCTAGAACTCGGTGAAGTTTCTCGATCTGCTCTCTCATGTGCAATTAGCTCCACTTTGAGGCTTCACCTTCGACTCGGCTGTCATTAGGATGAGGCCTGTGCAAGTTCGGTAGGCGCCATGTGCCAGCTATCCCACTGTGATACCACTCTCCGATAACAAGGCCACGCAGGGACCTTGGGCGGCCCGAATGGGAATTTGTAAAAATGCCCAATCCCCAGCAGACTCAAAATGGCTTCATTCCAATGGTAAACACGGAAATGCCATGTTTTCCCTGGTCGCTGTCCTGGCTTCCCGGCGCCAGCCATGCCGGCCTGCCAACTTTTGGTCCTACTCCCTCCTCCTCGAAACCTCGACCCCCCCGGTCCTTCAAGCGAAACACCCGTCCAAGAGCCATTGGCCGGTGGCCCAACTTTTCAGCTTGCCGTTGTGGCTTCCGAGTCGCGGACAAGTTAGTAAATGCGAGCTGACAACCGAAAAAAAGGCGGCCATACTGTGTCGAAATGGCTTCTCCTTAACAATGCGTCGCCCAACCGTCAACACCAGATACTGTGTATTGATAGGCATCGACTATTGCGGCCAGAACCCTTTCTCCCTGCATTAGAGAGGGGGAAGGCAGCATTCGAGGAGCAGAGGGGTCCGCTTCTTTGGTCGTTCAACCATTGACATCATGGCAAACCGCGAATCCCTTCTCAACACGGGCACGGGAAATACGCCGATCGCTGTTTCTGGCCTGCAGTCACGACAAAGGACTGATGCTGCTGTCGTCAGGTTATCAGATGGTAAGCCCCAGATATTGGTAGCGTAGAGAGGTAGGTACTGTGCACACACTTGCAACTCACGGGCACGCACACACTTCGCCTCTCTCGGTCTCCCGCGTCACAGGCTGCTCCCTTCTTCCTTCTTCTTCCGCCTTGCGCCAGTCCGTCACCGTACCGCACACGGAATCCCTTCATTTCCCCTTCCACTTCCACGTATGCTCCACGGTTCCGAATGAGCTCTGGTGAAACTACCGGCGTGCAAATACCCACAATGATCTTCCTCGCGCTCTCCTGCCCTGAGCTAGTGGCCAATAGAATGACTTCCACTTCATCTACAAACATCATCAATCTCCCCAAGACCTTCAATGACCTGGGATCAGCAGGGTCTTGCCCCTTTGGGCGTCGGTTACTTGCTCCAGAAGAACCATTGGAATCCGTAGGCGGAATCTCCCCCATACGCTCTCATGGCTTTCATGGCTTCAGCAGATGCTACCGTATCTCACGACTATAGCACCCACTCCTCCCGTCTACGCAACACTACTTGCGAGGTTGACATCACCTACTATGGGTCATCTTACCGTCTCTTCACTTTGCCGTCTAGGCCGTCGCGCCGAGGACGTGTACCACGGGGACTCACAACGGCCTGAAGGAGCCATATCGTGTCGGCTACAAGCCAGTCAAGATTGATTGGATCATTGGATCAGAGGCGGAGCTACTACGCCATCTCGTGCAGCCCGTACATAGAAGGCCACGGTCCCCCATGTTAACGGCGTTCATCACTGTCGATCACCAATCGAAACAGACAAACCCGTGCAGTTGTGGGTAGCATTGCCAAAAAGACGCATTGTGCTGGACTTGAAGACGACACAAGAGAAGAGGTACGGGAATTCTTCTCCTTAGTCATCGTTCTGTTGGGCAGGAAGGTGGGGGGTGCGAGTTGACGGCACCACCGGGTGGGTTTGCTGTGCACGCCCTTCCCATTGACCCCTTCTTGGCTTCTCTGCCACCCGAGATCTGACAGCCGCGGGCGAAAAAAAAATAAACCCACAGAGCAAAGAGTGAAAAAGAGGGGAACGCAGATCACCTCACGGTGACGGAGTCGTCCAGGGAAAGAGAGGGACCGCGGGGGAAGAGAAAACGAATCTCTTCACCCCTCCCGTCCTTGCACTTGGGCAATCTGGCACTCTGGCACTCTGGCACTCTGGCACTCTGGCACTGCTTCCTTGCACGGCTTTCTTTCCAGACCCTCGCCAAACTCGGTCTCCATCCCATCTTCTGACCACCCCCTTCCACTTCTTTTTGTGTGTCCGACCAACCGTTGCCCCAGCTGCTGGCTCCTTGGCCCCTCTTGATACCCCCCTACCTTGGGTTTAGTGTGGGCCGCATCAGCGCATCAGTGCAAACCCATTCCCGCCCTAGCGTGCTGTTCGCCTTATGAGATTACCTTAGGTTTTTCGAGCCAAGCCATCTATTATATAGCTCCCCTCCTCCTCCTTCCCCCAGACCCTCCGTTCATCCGTCTTCTCGACATCTTCATCCAGCTGAAATGAAACTTGCTCAACGCAACCAATACCAAACAATTTCCTAGATTATCTTTCCTAGCGTCATTCTCATTACCGTTTAAGCCTTTTGCATCAAGCCTTCCACAACACATATCCAGGACATCGAGCAACCAAAAGCTTAACTGCCCAACGCCAACGCAAAAAGCACACCACTTCATCTACCAACAACAACAACCTCACCAACAAAACCACCACACAGAAATGTCGGCTGCTGCCCAGAACTCTGCCTACTCCATCACCATGTCTCCTCCTCCTCCCTTCGACTTGGGCTCTTACTCCCGCTCCATGCACCAGCATACCAAGCGCCAGATGGAGGCTTCCCAAACAAACCTGCCCAGGTCCTCGGGTTCGCCTACCAACAGCCATAACTCCAACAGCCAGAGCCAATCGAACGCCACACCAAGCCTGCCTAACGGCGTCTCGGGTACTCGCTCGCATAGCGAGTACAGCCATTCATTGTGAGAGCTGGCTCCGAGTGTGTGTGTGAGGAGAAATGGATTGGTTGATTAAGCACACTCCACTCTTCACCACCACCATACCCGCGCCCACGATCAAGGCCTTGCTCGCTTTCCCCCCCCGTCATTTCTCAAAATAATCAGGATGACATCAATGCTCTTGAAAAACGTCAAAGCGGCCCGCTGCAGTACGCTGCAGTACGCTGCAGCACGCTGGGAAGGGGCAGGGTGTGCATGCATGCGACAGGCACATGACGCACGATCTTTTCAGAGATCTGATCTCATGATGCCTCTCGCGACCTGATCCATCGAGCTAAAAAGGTTCATGTTGCATGCAAACCTTTTTTAGGTGTCGGGTTTCGGCGGTGGTTTGTTGTATTTTTCTGACGTTTTATCGTCATGTAATTTGGGTTATCGATTTGAGAGGAGTTTGTATCTCCTTCGCATATTGGTGGCTTGGGACACTTGGCGGGTTTTGTCTTTTCTCTTTCTGTTTTCTTTTATCTGGCACGGCGTTAGTGGGGGACGGAAAGGTTTTTGCGAACTCCCAGGGCATATATCTAAAGGGGAAAGCCATGTTGTTATTCAAACGGGGGGAGGGGCTTGTTTCTGGAAAGCCATGACATTCGGGATCTGGCAGGGAAACTTTCTGGGGATTGTATATATTAGTCGCCAGATTCTCGAAATGATTGATGATTACACTCATTAATGATCTTGTTGATAGTGTCCTTTTCTTCTGAACGTGTGAAAATCTGTGTTGCGCTACAATGCTCTATCTTAACTAATGTGAGTGTCTGGGCTTGTCAATTGGTGGTCATTGACTGTAGAAAACTCACTGGGTATAAAGTTCCATGATCCACGTCGATCATGTTTGTTGCGATGTGCACTAGAAGGCGGAAAGAAGAAGTCGTAGCGGGCCGACCCTCGTGACATTCAAACAATTTGCAATCTCTGCAATCCTCATCCTGGGATTCATGGGACCTCTCCACACCCTGACGTACTAATGTGGAAAAAAAAACCAATGTTATCCTCACTTCCGCCCAGTTTGTTTCCTCAGACCAGGGGTTGCTTCTTCTTGATTCCAAGCAAGGCCGAGTGATCCTTCTTTTTCTTGACCTGTCGCTTGAAACTGGGAGGGGGCATATCAGTCGCAGCCGCGGTTGTCGGGTTCGAAACCGAAGCCGCCGAGGTCGTTGACGAACCAGCAGCAGCCGCACTCGAGGAAGAACCCGACGATCCCTCCCCATTTGTCGCCGCCGTCGCCCCAGGTACACCAGGAAGACCCAACACCTCCTCCCCCGCCGGCCCTTCCTCCAACTTCTGCTGCAACCTCGCAAACTCAAACGCCTTCCTCGCCGCCTCCGCATCCTCCTCCTCCTCTCTCCTCCTCCGTTCCTCCTCCTCGCTCAATCCCCTCCCGCCAAGCACACTCTCAATATCCACCCCGCCATCCCTCTGCGCTTTTTCGAGTCTCGCATTCCGACTCCGAATCTCATCCAACGCGTCCGCAACCGCCATCTCCCTCTTCGCGTCCGCCGTCTTCTGCTCCAGTTCCGCCATCGCATTCCTCTCTTCAGCCGCCGCCACCTCCCCATTCTCATCCGCCATCTCCCTCTCTATCCGATCCAATCTCTGCTCATCCGTCTCGTCTAATTCTCCTTCCAGCCCGCGGCGCCACGGCTCCGTATTCCGCTTGGCGCCCTTCTCGACGGCGTAGTCCTGATTTTTGGGGTCGGTGCGAAAAACGATCTCGGCGCTGCAGCGCGTGCACCGGATGTAGAAGCGGTAGATCTGGATGTTGAGGTAGCGCTCGTCTACGGGCGTTTCTTTGCGCGCGTTGAACTTGCGGCCCTTGTACATGTATTCGCCGCAGGAGGAGCAGCGCAGGGAGAAGGGGGCCATGAGGCGGACGGTTTGGACTTTGGGACCGGTTTGTTTGGGCTGGCGAGAGCGGCCGACGAGGGAGGGGTCGAAGTCCGGGGGGTAGTATTTAGTTAGGACTTTGCGCTCGGACATTTTGGCGGCGGTTGGGCTTTGGTTTGGTTGTGATGGGTGTTGGTGATGATTTGATCAAGCTCGACTGGTTGAGTGTTTGTTCGTTTTGGCCAACAGGCAGACGAGTGCGAAGTGCTCCGTAGCGCGTAGGGAGGTATCGGTGTTTTTGGGGTGTTGAGGCGGGTGTAAATCGCGCGACAGACGCTTGGTGTCGTGTAACTCGTAAATCGACAATGGGATGTCGTTGAAAGTCGCGAAAATTCGGCAAAGGGAAACGGAAAGGTAAGGTCGTGGTAAAGTTGCTGGATCGGATAAGCAACAGATCGAGATCGCGATCCCCCAAGACACCGGACTTATCCATCAAGGTGGGCGCGCCACGTGAGGCTGGGGTGCAGGCAGGAACGGGACGGAGCTTTGGGTGTGCCACGCCCCACTTTCCGCTGTCAAACTTAAAAGAGTTTCATCGGTGTTATTAAACGTTTACTTCTACAGATAGTCGAGTTCACGTTCAGGCACGGATAATAAGCTGATCAAATGTGCTGGTATGGTCGGTCAGGATGTTGTATATTTTCTCGCAGGGAATTATGAGCTCGATCAGCGGTTGCATATGGCCGATCAAATGTGTTCTGTTGCTGATCTTGGTGCACACCTTGGCGGTCGCTTAACAATTATGTAGCACCTTTCGGGTTAGGGTTAGTTAAGTTGATCCTCCTTAAGCCGCTGCGACGCTGGTGAGCTTTGTGGATATCCTCCCGTTAACACCAACCGCAACTTGAACGAGAACCGTCCATTGTTGCCGACGGTTCAAAGACTTATAAAGTCTGATAGTAAAAAGTGAAAGATCGCTTTCAGATCATCTTCATCACTGCGCTCACAGCGTCTGGTAAAGTTAGTCGGTATTCCAGGTCATCCAAAACGCGTCAATCACACAGAACAACACTATCACGTAGTTGCCTGGCATGAGATAATCCCATCATCACCCGCGGCATCAACGCCGAGATGAAGTCAACGAAACATAAACAATAACACAATGGCCCAGAGCTGCAAACAGAAACACCCCCAAAATTAAAATGGATGAGTACGACAACAACACACCATCTCACGGGAAAGACAACTTTCCTCGGAAGATCCTCTCTCAGCTTCGTGGCTCAAATGGTACGTTCTCTCTCACTTTCATCAACCCTCATGAGTCACTCTAATCCCCAGCTAACCACAGCCTCTCCGTCCAAACAGGCCCCGTCCACGCCGTAACCTACTCCGCCTCTCCAGGGACTTACATCCTCACCGGCTCAGCCGACCGGTCCATCCGTCTTTACAACCCCATCCCCTCTTCAACCACCACCACTGCTTCCTCAACCCAGGCCTCCTCATTCATCACAAAACCTTCCCAGTCCCCCTTAACCGCATCCCCACCGGCCGGGCGTCTAATCCAAACCTACACCTCCCACGGCTACGAAGTCCTCTCCCTGTCCGTCTCCTCCTCCAACGCCACCTTCGCCTCCTCAGGCGGCGACCGCGCCGTCTTCCTCTGGGACGTGTCCACCGCGCAAACGATCCGCCGTTTTTCCAACGCCGGCCACACCACCGGCCGCATCAACAGCGTCATCTTCGCCGGCGTCGACGACTCGCTTTTGATAAGCGGAGGACACGACACCACGGTTCGAATCTGGGATGTGCGTTCGCAGAGTTCCGCCAAGCCGGTGCAAGTGCTGGGAGAGGCGAAGGATGGCGTTACGAGCCTGGTCTTTGATAGTCAAGGAACGGGGGCGGAGGTACTGGCGGGCAGCGTGGATGGACGGGTGAGGACGTATGATGTGCGGATGGGAAGGCTGGTGACGGATGTCTTTCCGGGGGCGGTGACGAGCTTGTGTTTGGCGAGGGACGGGAAGACGGTGCTGGTGGGGAGCTTGGATAGTAAGATCCGGTTGATGGATAGGAGCAATGGGCAGTGTTTGAGGACGTATGGTGGCGTCGAGAAGGGTAGCGGGGACGTTGGTGCTGCTGCGGGCGGGTGGACGAATAAGGAGATTAGGGTGCAGAGCGTGTTGGGAGGCGGGGAGAGGTGGGTTGTTGCTGGTGATGAGAATGGAGCGGAGAACTCGAATGGAGAGGGAAGGGTGTGGGCTTGGGATCTTCTGACTGGCAGGCTTGTGGCTAAGCTTGGGGTTCCGTGGGGACCGGGTGGTGGGAAGGTTGTCGTTGGAAGGGATGGGAAGGAAAAGGAACGGAAGAATGTGGTCAGTTGTGTTGCGTGGAAGGATAGTGGGTTCGGGAACCAGTTTTGCGTTGGCGGTACATCGGGGGTTGTGACAGTATATGGAGAAGCGTGATTCTCAGTGCGGAGGAGAATGGGTGTTATAGTCACGAAGGCGTTAAAAGAATGGATCAATACGTGGAACGCAGACGGCCGTGATGTTTCAACTTGATAATATATCCCATACCAACCTGATTTTTGGGAAGATTCAGGACATATAGTACGTCACGTATTATACAGGATGTTAGTGCGAATTGGTTCATCTTTTCCGTACAAATATCCAACCAGAGTAAGCCGTCCCAAATCCTCCAACAATCTGAGCCCTCATTTTATGCAGAACAGGTGTATCAGGAGCTTCTTCAGTGGCATAGAACCGCCCTGAACCTTCAAGAACACACTCCGTAACCGTCCCTTTTGATCATATGTCGTGCATCCGGAATTCGTCATTAATTTAGTATGTACAAGCATCATTAGATGGCTGGATACTGCCAGCGCCAGACAACCTCCTTCTTCAGTTCCATAAGCGTATGTATCCCGAAAGCATGTCATATGCAACGCCGCAAGGCTACGTAGCCGGTTATGATACAGTAGCGCGATCCAGTGGCTTTTCGATGTTGAGAAACCAGCGCGAGTCAACGCTCCATTACTGTTTGGTGTTTTGCTTTTTCATTGTGTTTGTCGTTTTGGGTTCGATTCACCAGCTTAGCCCATGCCGACATACTTGAACCAGTTGGGTCTGCAGTCTTCCCTGTTGAGCCAGGCCTCGCCATCGGTGAAACGGCCGGTAACGCAGCCCTTGCACTTGGGCGAGTTGGGGCAGTTGAAGAAGGGAATATGCTGATAGCCAATATCGCGGAACCTGGGGGAAATGAAATGGTCAGCATAAGGTCTTTCGTGTCAAGCTTTAAAGCACACTCACCAATGGATCTTGCTAGAGTCCTCAAAAAGACCCAGGGCAATACTGTGAACGGGCGCGTCACCCCAACGCTCGTAGAAGAAACCACCGGCACGGTCCAAATGGTTGAAATAATCCTCGTACGCCTTGCTGCGCCAGAAGTTCATATCACCAATCTCAAAGTTGCTCCAGAAATGGCATGTCGAATAGCCATTGGCATCCTTGGTGTGGTCGGGACGGCGGGTCTTGTCCGTCAACCAGTTCATGGCGCTGTTCTCGTGCACGTACTCGGGGTGCTCGGCCAGGAACTTTTCGGTTTCGGGCCACAGAGTCGTGATGGAAGCCGGGGCGTCGTACAGGTTGATGGTGAAGCCGTACGTCTTGTTGTTATCGTGCATGTAGCGGAAAACGTCATAGTCGACATCGCAGAAGAAGTGAACGTTGGGCTCGACGCGCCAGTAGTACTGTGTGTTGGCCAGGGCCGGGTGTTTGTAGAACATGCCGCTGTTCCACCGGCACATTTGGTGGTACGAGATCTTGTCGGCATATTGAATCTTCTTTTCTTCGAGCATCTTGACCGACTCGTCGTACAGGTCCTGGTTAATCCACGATGGCATTTCCCAGTGCTCCTTGGGGATAAGTTCTGTAACCGTCGCAATAACATCAGCCCATCTGCTCCATGTATCATACCGTGTGGCTACACCGCTTTACGTACCGTATCTGACCTCGGCCTTCGTTACCGCGCGCGTTCTCTTCTTAAACTCTTCGGAAAAGGGCACGTCGTTGAAAAAGGTCCAGGGGTAGTTGAACTTGTGGTTCCATGTCCGCTCGAGGTCGCGCATCGCCTGCAGCATGCCTTCCAGCTCCTCGTTTCGTACCAGCGCCAGCAGCGTGGCATTGATTCTGGCCGAGTTCGTTGCGCCCGGCGCATAGTCTTCGGAGGCGCGTACTAGGTTCCCTTCGGGTTCTCCCGTAGCTGTGCGATGCGCAAGAGCACGTTAGCATTAAGCAGCAATGTGACTGCGGATAAAACCGAAAGCGCACTGTCGACTTACGGTCAAGGTTGGGATCCCGCTCAAAGGACAGGTACTTGTCCTTGGTCATGGCGGTTCCCGATGGCGACAGAAGCTGCCATATGAAGAAACACCAGACGAGCGCAGCCGCCAGGGCCAGGGCTCGTACTGGGCGAGCAATCGCCATTGTGATAGGAGGTTAGTTGAGACTGGAGTTGTCCAAGTCCAACCGGATGGGTTCGAGGTGTCACGACCACGGGGTTGACTACTTCATCTATCAAACGGTGATATAGGTGATGGTGGGATCGCAGCGCGGGGCTCGGCGACGTGCCGATTCTTGTACTGCGATGACCAAGCTCGGGGGTGGTTCAGGTGGTGGTGACCTGAAAAAGGGGAAGACCACAAGCAGAATTCCGGAAGCTAGAAAAAGATGGAGATGACAGCGCCGATGGTGTTGCTTGTCAGGCGCAGATTGGCACAGATCAAACCCGACCCGACAGACAGCTGCAGGCAGGAAAGGCGGGAAAAGGGGATCACTATCTAAAAGTTACAGCGGGCAGCAAGGTCCCACGCTGGCTCCCACTGCCGCCACTATCAGCTCCCTATCGGTGCGTCCAGACGACCGGGATTCGCGTGTGTGAGGCTGATGAGGCCGGTAGCGTTGTCGCATTGGACGGGTGCTTGTTTGCCTTGGCACCACTTCAAACGCTGGCAAGCAATTGTTTGGTTGGAATAGGGGTTCATGGAAGCTTTCTTGGCCGCGCGGTTGGGTTTCTTTGACTTGCGGCCACCTGTGGCTTGTTCCATGCTGCCTTGCCCGGTCTTATCGTCATCTTGACGATAAGGCAAGAACGAAGGGATGTACGGTAGCTAAGGTAGCTGGCCCGTGCGCCTACATGCTATCGTCCGCTGCTGCCCGCTGCTGCCCGCTGGAAGATGGACGCTGCAGTGCATCACCTACTCGTCTGGGCTAGAAACGCCCTCTGCGACCCTGTGTCCAAGACACAGGGTCGCAGAGGGCGTTTCTAGCCCAGACGAGTAGTGTGAGACCTTGCGCCCCGGCCTTGGTCAGAACCTCAACAACTTCACTGCAAGTCGATTTCTCATTCAAGGCTTTTTCCTCTACTTTACAAAAGGATGGTCCTGCTCGACACGTCGAATATTTTCATTGAGTGAATGCACATTTGACTGGACTGCCTTCGTAATAGGAACCAGTGCATTTCCACGCGCTTCCAACTTCATAGGCTGCTAATTTCCCAGCAAGAGCAGCTCGGCAACCTGGAAATCAAGCGATGCTAGTGGATCAAGTCGCGTCTAACACTACTTGCGACGAAACACCAGTTTGAGCCAGTAAACATCACCTCTCTTGTTTACTTATTCCATTCTCAGAATGCTCAGTCACTGCAAGGCGGCAGCATGTCATACCTTTCCGAGCTTGCGGCGCTGACCGACGAGCTCATTGATGCCGTTGCCGCCGTCCCAAAGGTCTGTTGCTGTCAACCCCCTTCCCTGGCCAATACCTGCGTTTACTAACATTGCCATCAGACTCAAAAACGAAAACTCAAGTCTCTGAGGGAATCAACAGTGCAAAGTCTGCTCAACCAGAACTTTCTTAGGACGAACCAGTTCGAGGTGCAGAATCAGCTGACAGGGCTTGTTGAACGTTTCCGCATCATCAATCGAGAATCCCTTGGAGACGCCCTTGAGCAACGACTAGAAGCACTCAAGCCGCACGTCAACGACTTCACTCCTGAAGTCTTGCAGTTTCTCCTTGAGTTGTCCGACAAGCCTGCGCAGAAGTCCAGACTCAGCGATCTTGAGCGTCTGAAAGAGTCAGAGAAGGATGCCGTACCCAAACTGACTTGGCGGCAGATCGCCAGGGAAGATGGTTGGGCTCAAGAGCGCGCTCTGTGGAAGATTCTTGACCATGCTCCTAGTTCAGACGAAGAAGATTACTACGAGCGCGAGGAAGCGCCTTCTGATGTTTCTATTGCATCTCCAAGCACAGCTTCTTCAGTTCCAGACGATGCTCCACCCACAGCACAGGACTTGGTCACCAAGCTTCCAGGCGGTGAAGAGTCGCTGAGACGGATCCTAGACAGTCAGGACTGGAGAAATGCTACCCACGATCTTGACTCCGACGGACGACAGAAGAAGACGCCCGTAACAAGTCTTCAACTTCTGCGCGAAGTTGTATTTATGCTGCGCGGCCTTCCGACCTCTCTTTTTGACTCAGCATGTAAACCTTTTCCCGATTACATACTGGAAGGAGTTTCATGGCAAACCTACGATGCTCTGGTGAACACCTTTTCCGAGTGTGGCCGAAAGCTCGCCCCGCTGCGCATCTACGCTGGCAGAAAGGAAAAGGAAGAACCACTTCTCCAAGTGTTCCAGGACTCACTTCAAAAGGCTCTTCGGTCATTTGACCTAGAGTTAAATGCTATTCAAGGGCGGTTTGTTGCCATTAACAAGGATGTCAATGTCAGCCTAGTGGCCATTTTGACGGAGCTGGGGCCTTCATTAGCTCCCTTGTACGTTCTCTCCGGTATTGTGCAGCAAGTCCATCGGGAGCGAAACACGAAGGCATTTCGCTACCTCGAATTGCTTTATGACGCAGTCGGGATGGCACAAATGGAAGGCAGTCTTGACGCATACAAGCTTCTTGGGACCATCTTTCTGGATTGCTTCCAGGTCTACCTGAAACCGATCCGGTTCTGGATGGAGGAAGGGGAACTCCTCGCTGGAGACCGGACCTTTTTCATCGGCAAGTCATCTGCGAGGCCCCAGTTGCACCAAATATGGGAGCAGCAGTTTCACCAACTCGTCAGCTCAGAAGGGGTTTTGAATGCTCCACGGTTCCTGAGTCCCGCTGTTGATCGAATTGTTCGGGCTGGAAAGAGTATCGTGGTCTTGAAGCATCTCAAGAGATATTCACCTGTAGCAACTCGGGTGAAAGCAGAGGAACCACCCATGGATTTTGCTGCGGTCTGCTCGGATGTCACTAGCTTTGCGCCATTCTCGGAGCTCTTTGGCAATGCCTTCAACAAGTGGATTCAAAGCAAGTATCACTCAGCATCGATCACTTTGCTTGATATTCTGTTCGAGTCATACGGGCTCTCCCGGGCATTCGACGCTCTCCGATGTCTCTACCTGATGTCTGATGGCGCCACCTCGGACGCCTTTGCCTCGACCATCTTCAGACAGCTGGATAACTTCAGCACGAGTTGGAACGACAAGTTTACACTGACCGAGATTGCTCAGGAGGCATTTTCGCAGTGCGTGGCCGGGCATCGCTTGTCTGCCGATATTGACCAACGGTACATCGCCGACAGCCCAGCCGCTTCCCGATCATCAGTCCGTAACACGCTCCCTGCTATCCGCCTCATCTACCACCTGCCATGGCCTATCCAGATGATCATCAGCCCGGCCGAGGTCAAGGGATACCAAACCATGTTTGTCTTCTTGCTTCAGACCCGCAGAGCCATATACCTCCTCAAGCATCCGCTCCTAGGAACCACTACGACACCAGCCCGTCACCAATCCACCTACTACCTCCTCCGCACAAAGCTCCTCTGGTTCTGCAACACCATAATGAGTTACCTCACCACCCTCGTCTTTGCGCCCAACATCAACAAAATGGACGAAGCTCTACAACATGCGCTGGACGTCGACGACGTCGGCGAGGTGCACTCCAGATTCCTCGACCGGATCCTGAGCGAGTCCTGCCAAGGCAAACGTCTCCGCCCTATCCGCGACTGCATCCTGGACGTTTACGACCTGGCTATCAAGCTGGAAGATAGTCACCAGGCTGAGATGGCTAGGCTAGATGAGGAACAGCAGGAGATCTCGAGGCTCACGACCTTTTCGGCTTCGCAGCAGAAGCTACAACAGCAAAAGCGCAAGACACGAGCAGGGAGGACTGCTTCGTTGTATAGCAAGACGGGGTTAGGGGTGGGACTCGATGGGGAGGAGGATGGTGATGACGATGATGAAGAGGGTGAGAAGGATGCTGCTGCTAGAAACGAGAAGTGGAAGAGGAGTATCATGGAGGATGCCCGCGCGCGTGGTAATTCGACCGCTGCGGTCATGAAGGAGATGCACAGCGACTTTGAGCGACACCTTAGGTTTGTCGCGAGCGGATTGAGAGGTGTAGCAAGGGGTAGCAGGGAGGATGCGGCGGCCAAGTGGGATTTGTTGGCGGAGATGCTTGAGGGGGGAATTAAAGAGGCGAGACATGTTTTCTAATCAAGATAGCTGTTACTCGGGGGGTCGTGATTTGGAGTGGGATATCATCAGTGATTTTAGGGAGGTTGCTAATGCGATATAGAGAGGTACTAAGGTACGTATACTCATTATGTCTACGCCCTGAGTAGTGTAGCATAATAGAGTATTATGGTGGATGTGAATGTGATGCTGTTTTGCCATGAACTGTGGCATCGCACGATCGTATTCATCCGATAAATTGTGAAGGACGATTCGAATACCTTTATGCCCATATAGGCTTAGCTTCTGTAACAAGTGGGTAACAAATGGCCCATATGGTCTAGTGGCGTAGTGGCTCCGGCGTTGCTTCCCAGTATTCGCGGAAGGTCGCCAGTTCGATTCCGCTCGTGGTCCAAATTTTCGAGCTATGGGAGAGCTGTCTGGGCAAGTCCTAGGCACTCTTCCATGGTGGGCTCACTCACTATAGCGTTGCAATAGCGAATATACTTATCAACAGCGAATATTTACAGCGAATCATCTACAGCGAACATATAGCGGAACATCTACAGCGAATATATTCAACATCTAGCGGTCTGGGTTTTTACCAAGCGGTTTCCCAGCGAAATTTTTTTTTTTCCCTTCCTTTGGCTTTTAGGTTTTTTTTTGGTTTTTTTTTGGTTTTTTTTTTCCCCTTCAGACGGAGTTTAGCTAGGCGCCCTCCTGCAGTTCACTTACTTAAACTGATGTGGTCGTGATGCTGTGGCTTTGATTGACTGCCTAGCTCGTTCGGTTTAATATTCTCACAACATAATCAGCTAGCCTCACTAACGCTTTTTAGCCCCCGTTGAGCCTATGAAAGAAGGCTCGCCCGAGATCAAGATAACAGCGACCGTCAGATGACTTCGCAGCAGCCTTATAGCTCGCTCGCCTTCCTCATCTCGAGCTTCCGCTGAGCTACCAATTCCAAGACCATGTCCTCAAGTGGTGCGAAGAATAGTCCGAATAGGCACGCTTACACCAAAAGAAACCGATGTTTTGATCCTGATCAGTATTCTCTCACACGCTTCGAAGGGTCTGGTTTTCGTTCCACGATGGCTCTGATTTTACTCCACCATTCCGCCAATTAGGTCAGGAGTATCCCTCCAAGGCATTCACGGCAACGAGGAGGTCCTGCCTGACTTTCAACTCGCAACTTCTCTCCGTCTATACATGCCCATGTATCAAGCACAGCCACCCACGCTCTGCCTATCAGCAACATGCCGTCCTTCGGGTCCTGCCTGCATTGCCCGACGCCGAAATATTTACATGTGCCGCTCTCTAACAGAGCAGCAATGTTCAGTTCTATGCGTTCCATGCAATGCATCGAAGGATTATTTAGAACTTCATTAGGAACTTCCATTCGCATTCCATTTCGTTCCGTTTGGCTGTGTACCTACCTACCTTACATGTACTACGTACCAACCACCCCAAAAGGCAACACACCACACCATTCAGTAACTACCTAAAGAAAAACCTTCCGTGCTGCTTCTAGAAGGTCAGCCGCTGCGGCGTTGCGGCGTTGCAGACGCATGTCAGATTGTTGTTAGTGATACGCCGTCATGCGTGGAAGGATGAGAGAAGCACGGCAGAAGCAGAACAAAACAAAGGCGGGTAAGTTTTCTTGGTTGCATAGGTACTGCAGGTGATAAGGTTGAACGGCGGGCATGTGGGTGACAACCATGCGGCGGGGAAGATGATGAGGTGGAATGGAAAGAAGGAAAGAAGAAGAAAGGAAGGTTCGGAAAGGTGGGGGGTTGTGATGCGGTCCCGGGTCGGCAGGTAGGTAGGTCGGCGTGAGCCGTGAGGGGGAAATAACTTTGAGGGTGAGAGTGATCGTGGCTTTGTGGTCTGCATTTGTCTCTCTTTCTACATAGTTGTACAGTGTGGTTGCGATCGTCAACTTACGCCATGGGCTTATTACTATTGCCGAGATATGACATGCCAACATTTTGATTTCGAAACAGGAAGTGCCGTGCTCATGATGATGAAGTGGAAAAAGTAGCTAGTGGGATAGCCTGGCAACTGCTCGGTCAGGCTCGATCAACCCATCATCACCACCAGTAAGCTATATCATCAGCTGCCGACACCGCGGGACACACACTTATCTTCAAAGTAGGTACCTTAATTAACAATGGAACTAGAAGAAAGCGCTTCGGCACTACAACGCTGATTACTATTTCAGCGACGTTCAATAATCGATTCCCCGTCCCTTCTAAAGCTCGAGGTTCCCCTCAACGGCCAAATACAACGGTACGGTACGACCAAACAATAGAAGACACAGTATTTGATGCAGCGTGATCAAAAGATGCTACCTCATCTGTTTGCGAAGTTTTCGAGAACAAATGATAGGAATGGAGCCTGGGTCTAAAAGGTGTGTTGGGGGGGGGGGGGGGGGGGGGGGAAAAAAAAAAAAAAAAAAAGATGGGATCGTGGGGCGGGGCATATCGGGGCGGGCCCAGGTGGGGAGGGGGGCCCCGGGAAAAATTTAAAAACCAAA
>MU839179.1:147766-164649 GCA_030685235.1 Copromyces sp. CBS 386.78 | reverse complement strand
AAAATTTTGGGGTGCATTAGCGTACGGGATGGGCGGGGCGACGGCGGGGCGGCGGTGCGAATAGACTTTGATGGCGGTGCGAAAAGACTTTCTCAAAATAAAATAATACGGATTCATTTTTTACCAAAAGTAGGTAAGTACACTGTGTTTCACCATTTTACTCAAAAGGCTTGCTAGTACGTTCGCGACGTGAAGGGTGTCAAGTCTCCCTCAGGGAACTTGCCAAATCTAGCATAGTAGGTAAACGCCGGTATCGACCCTTGGCCTATCTTCGCCCCTTAGGGCATTTTCCATTTTTTTTGAACATTGAATCATTCGTCTTACTTGGACAAGGTACTAACTTTTCTATTCATTCTTCCATCCCTGCGTCTACTCCGGTTTGGTGCGTCACTGACACGTCCATGTTCTAGTCTGTCTCCTGGTCACGTCCATGTTGTTTGCTCGCACGCCGCTTATCCACAGCCCCTACTCAGCGGAGACGGCCATGATTTCTACCTCTAGGAATTAGGAATCTCGACAATGGAGATGACACCGAGCGTGACTTACTACGGGCTCTCTCCTTTATCCCTAGCTACTACTGCTTCCCGCGACTTAAAGGCCCCCGTTCTCTCTCGATATTCCGTCCGTTCTCCCTCAATATTCCCTTATTTTTCCCTGCATATTCCCTCCGTATAAAGTATTGTCTTCATTTTAAAGCCTTTTGTCCGTCTCATGTTTAGCGCTTCGTCTTATAGCTAACCTATACCTTTGCCGAAGGTGCCAGTTTTCGCCCCTGGGTGAAATCTATTCGAAGCATAACTATGAATATCTTCATCCAATCTACTAAAGAGGCGATTGCTTATACGGCACCTCAACGGCCGCCCGTACAGCGTGTAGGTACGATCTCCGTTGGTGTGCGTTCCGTAACGTTTGTGTCTAGTGGACTCAGTGGAGTGACCTGAAATACGTTTGGATAAGTGCCACCAGCGTTGCCGAAGCCCTCAAGGGTGCCAGTGTAAAAGGCACACGCGGTCACAAAGCAGGACATTGATAATGATGTTCAGATTGATGATCGGAGGAAAAGACTAGCTGCTGTAGATAGACTCTCCCGGCGTCGCCTCCTGTATGACCTGCCACAATGACAACAAGCGGTGTGATCGGGCTTCGTCCCTGACCCAGCGCCTCGCAGCTGCCTAGGAGGCGGCGCCGGCCGGTCCAGTGGACAAGAAGACCTTCGGTCACCTCCGCCGCAGCATCGCCATCCAGCGCAGCGAGGAATGCCTCATTTCCAATCTGAGCTCACGCTGACCTTTCCCTCACGACCAGAAACCGTCAATCACCACGATGTCCTCACCCCCGCGCCCGCCCCCGACGCCCACCGGCCGTGGCCGTGGCCGCCCGCCCGGCTCGAGAAACACCACCCCCTCCGCCGTTCGCATTCGCGCCCTAGAGAATGAATTGCGCGAGAGTCGTGCCGCCGCCAGCGCCGCCCAGGCCTCTGCTGGCCACCGTTCAGGCCCGCTACGAGAAGGAGGCAGCCGAGCGCAATGCTCGCGATGCTGCCCTCGCCGCAGAGGCGTCGGAGCAACGCTGCTGAGCTGTACAAGGACAAGGTGATCGACGAGTACCTTAAGTTTCTCCTAACTTCCCGCTCCAGAAACCGCAAGAACGAGCCGAACTGACAATGAATGTAGACAGGAGTACAACCGCCTGCTTGACCTCCCCAGCGCCCGGGTCGCCGCCCCCGTCTCCACCCCCGCGCCGGCCGGGCCCTACCCCCCTCCCCGAGCGCCCCGCCGCCGCCGCCGGTGCTGTGACCTGACAAGTCTAACTGTAGACAGAATCCACCCAACAAGTCCAGGCTTGACCAAGTCCGACTATCCATCCAGACTTATCGTCTCACAGCCGGTGCCGGTGGCAGTTAGCAGACTGGAAGACAGCCAGCCACTCGTATGCCGAATTTTAGCTCATCGAGAGATTGGGTGAGATTTTGGTTCGGAGTTGAAATGCCTGTGCTGTGAGCAGCCTGCTGACGGGAGTGAGACCGGTCAATGTCCATAACCACGGGCAGCGAGCAATGATGTCGTCAAGGGGTCAGGCTGCCGTCGGTTTATTTGCCAATTCGCTTGCAACACTCGAGGTCTGACGGTGGCTGAAGAAAGGTGAAGCAGGTAGCAGTTTGCGACGTGGGCAGCGGTGATAGGTGGTTTCCTGTTTGTTGCGCAGGTGGAAATTACCTCAGGCTGTTCTCCTTTTTCCGCTCGTTCTTTCTGCTAACGGTCAATCGTGTGCTTCGCAGGAACTGGATGGAAAGAGCAATCGTTGGGTTGGTGCTGCGCCGAATGGTGTCGTCAGGCCGGGAAGGTTGTGGTCGGGGCTGACCGAGAAGATCTGCGGCAAGAGCGGTTCTGAACAGAAGAGTCAAGCAAGGCAAGGAAGGGACGGTAGGAGAGATGGATGGACCTCGGGATCTCACGAATCATGACGATTTTGTAATGAGGAAGGAGAAGCCATTGCGGGATCTTGGCAGTTGCGTCGTCTTCACCGGTCGTCTTCCTTGAATCAGGCAGAAAGTTGGGAAGGAACAGCGAGGCACAGTTGCCCCTGCAGATCTGTCAGCCGCAGCAGGTAGCCACAGGTAGCCACAGATGGGTCCTTAACAGTTAATATGTATGTTCTGCACGTTATCTGCTAAGAGGCTATCCGCACCGGCTGGGTGCCTGTACCCACCCACAGCCCCGTGTTTGTGGCTGTTGTGACAACTCATTTCAATGTCACCCAAATTTCCCTTGTCCATTGTCCAATCCATCTTCACCTGTTCAAATCTTCAGCTCTCATCAACAAGAGGCCTCGTCGACAACATTTCCACGGCGGACACTGGATTTGCTCTCAACCATTTCAATCATTGAGGCCGCAATTGCTTCATGATGGTCTTCCCCACAGCCGACACTCGGGGTGGTGGACTTTGCCTCCGCCTTCATATTTCCACGGACCCTCGCGACGAATCCATGGAAGCAACAACTATCCTACACATTCTGAGGCCTGCAAGCCGATAACATGTCAACACCACGATTGGCCGCGCAGCTGTCTGGTCATGGAATACCGAGTAGCGCGGAGATGAAGATCAGCCAGGAGAAGGAGACCGGGAGAAGGAAGTGGAGGATGAAGCTTGAGAATTTCCAAAACATCTTCTCTTCATGGTCAGTGTTATCTACGACTCGATTCCCATGTCTTTTCGTTTGAGAACATCGACATCAACCAACACACTTTCCCACTAGTCTCCAACGCAACATGGATGAGAAGCAAGCAACTGCGCGCCGTCCACGGGCCTGCGAAGAACCGGTGTCTGCGACTGGCTTTACGGTTTTGTTTGAGCCCCTGCAGCCTTCGATTGAGTGCGACCTTTCCCTTCGAGCTCCCCTTGTTTGTGATCTACCCCTAACCTCTATCTTGTCACAGTGTTGTGTTTGTGCATGGATTCACCGGTCACCCGGAGAAAACATGGACGCACAAAGGGGGCCGTGTCATGTCGTTGAATGTAGCTCCATCTGACCCCAGCGAGCCTCCCTCCAAGAGACGAAGGACTGCAACCTTCCCTAGATCCTTCGGCTCGGCAAGAGAGAAACATGCTCCAGTCTATTGGCCTCGCGATCTGCTTCCTGGCACCTTGCCGAACGCAAGGATCATGACCTATGGCTACGATACGCGCCTACGCCATCCCCTCCAGTGCCAGGGCCCTGCACCCAAGAGCAGTGTCTACGACATGGCCTGGAACTTTCTTTTGCAGTTGGAAGCCGAACGCCGCGCCGACCCGTCCAGGCCTCTACTCTTTATCGCCCACAGTCTGGGTGGTATTCTGGTAAAGGAGGCCCTACGACGCTCTGAGCGTTGCAAATCCAACCATGCACAATTGAGAGACGTTTTCACGGCCACCACTGCGCTCATGTTCTTTGGAACCCCCCATGGACGAGCTGACCCTCGGGGAGCCCTGCATAAGCTTATCGAGCGAGCCATTCGAGGAATTGGCGTTTCTGTCAACGATAACGTCGTTGACACCCTGCTAGGAAAGTCCGACAGACTCGAGGAGCTACGACGCGAGTTCAATCCCATTGCACAGGACCAAAGATGGGCTATCTATTCTTTTCAGGAGGAACTTGGTGTGCCCTTGCTATTCAACAGAAAGGTGAGCTTACTGTGCCCGCAGAACCCCCAAGACACCAACACCATGCTAACCTAACTCAAATCAACAGGCAGTCGAAGATACCGCATCCTGCCTTCTCATTGACTGCGAGACAACGCAACACATCAGTCGCAATCATATGGAGATGTGTCGCTTCAGTGGGCATAACGACACTGAGTATAAGAAAGTGGTTCATGCGATTCAGTACTTGACAGCCCATGCATTGGCCAAAAGATCGAATACACCGGAAACGATCTCCTTGGCGGACTCACAAACCACCCTGTCCACCTCCCCGGCAAAGCATCAGCTCACAAAAGAAGACACCAACGCCTTGATTAAAAAGCTCCGATTCCCGCAGATGGATTCTCGGCAGATGGGTGTCAGGCGTGCCCACTCCGAAACCTGCACATGGTTACTCAATTCCACTCAGTATCAAAACTGGCTGGATGATAAGTATCTCAACGACCATTGTGGATTTCTGTGGATGAAAGGAAAACCAGGAACTGGGAAGTCAACCATCATGAAGTTTGCTTATCATAAGTTCCGCGAATCCCGGCTCGGCGATGAAGCAGTTACAATTTCTTTCTTCTTTCACGCCAGAGGAACCGAACTGGAGAAATCGATAAACGGCATGTACCGCGCCTTGTTGGTTCAGCTGCTCGAAAGCATACCCCATCTCGCATCCATATTTGCGCTCGTCGGCTTGGGGTCATCGAGCATCCGCAACGAGAATCTCTGGACTTTGGAGTTGCTGGAGCAGCTGTTTGACAAGGCCGTCGAGTCTCTTGGGACCTTCCCTGTGGTCTGTTTCATCGATGCCCTCGATGAATGCGAAGAAAGTCAGGTTAGAAAGATGGTGCGATCGCTGGAGCAAATCGTAAAATCGGCAAATCTCTCCGGGTCGAAATTCCGGGTCTTTCTTTCCAGCAGATACTATCCCCACGTCACGATGGGGGTCGGTCTGGAGATTCTATTGGACAGACAAGAAGGCCACAACAAAGACATCAAGGCATATGTTGAAAGCGAGTTGAGGATTGGGAGTGGTGCTCACGTCGCACAAATCAAAGATGAGTTGAAGGAAAAATCGCAGGGTGTCTTCATGTGGGTGGTCCTCGTAACCGACATCCTAAGCGCCGAGTTTGACAGAGGTAGCACCCCTCGACAGCTTCGGCAGAAATTGTCGGAAATGCCGGACGATTTGCACCAACTTTTCGGCGACATCATCATGCGTGATACACGTAATCAAGACGACTTTATACTCTGCATCCAGTGCTTGTTGTTTGCCCGCGAGCCACTTGACCCAGAGCAGTTCTACTCGACGATGCAAATGGCCCGCGATGAGGATCTCGCCAAGGACCTCGAGGGAACGTCACCGGAGACGATCGAAAAGTATATCCGAAACGTCTCGAAGGGCATGGCAGAAGTAACAAAGTCAGAGAGTCCTACTGTGCAGTTCATTCATGAGTCGGTTCGCGATTTCCTTATCAAAGGAGACGGCCTCAGAAAGCTTTGGCCCGATCTTAGCCAAAACTTTGAAGGGGAAGGTCACGACCGGCTGAAGCAGTGCTGTTACCGCGTCCTCATGTTCGATCTCTTAAAGAGTCCGTTCAAGTTGCGCGAGAAAGTCAGGGTTAGTCCTGCAACTCGGGCAAGTACCGTTGCAGCCAACTGCCTGCGCAACCAGGCCAGGAGGAGGTATTCATTGCTCGGCTATGCTGTGCGTAACATTCTTCAGCACACCGAGGCGGCGGAATCAGGCAACGTCGATCAACGGCTATTCATGGAGAAGTTTCCTTTGCTTAACTGGACCTTTTACCATTACGTCTTTGATGGTGTTCGTGCCAGTCGGTACTCACCCAAGACTAGTTTGCTCTACGTTCTGGCAGAACTGGGTCTCACTACCCTTATCAAGAAATACACCAAACCGCAGGACTGTTTGGTCATGGAAGGCGGAAACTACCTAACCCCGCTGTTTGCAGCTCTGGTGGCCGGATCTAGACATGAAAGTACGGTCAAGGTTTTGCTGGAGGCTCTCCCCAGTCACGGTTGTCCGAATGGTTCTTCGGCATCATGGTATGAGCATTGGAAGTCGCAGGGCAAGCTTTTCTTCCGAGCAGAAGAGGCCAATAAGTCCCCACCTGCCTTGTCAATCTCAGCTGCGCCCTTGGAGACGGGCAATGACATTTTGTTCGAGTACGACCCGCAACTCGGCAAAGTCGAGGACTTTGTGGAAGGCGGTTCTCGTGGCTTGGTCCGTGCAGTCCGTATGGGACGAGCGGACCTTGTGAGACTGTTGATTGAGGGAGGGAGCCATGTCAACATTCACACTCAAAGCGGTGCAAACCCACTCTGCCTTGCCGCAGCCAAGGGCCATGCCAACATTGTTTCGATTCTACTCGAGAACGGAGCTGATACTAAAGCAACGGACAACGAGGGCTTAACCCCACTGATGTCGGCGACTCGAGGCGGTCACACTGCAGTTGTGTCACTGCTTCTTGACCACAAATGCGTCAAGAGGCCGACAGCGCTTCATTCAGCGGCGGAAGATGGACATGATGACGAAGTTTCGCTTCTTCTTGACAGGCTACGAAGGCGATGCGGCTGATTGAATGGTGCGGCCGGACGCCCCCTTTATGGTAGCTGTTAATGCTGGCAGAAGACAACCTACCGTCTCAATCCTTTCTGAGTCAAGGGGCGGAGGCAGATGGACAGGACGCTATGAACCGTGAGGTATCAGTCAGCGCAACGAGCTTTGAGAGCTGAAAAAAAAGTAAGCTACCTTATACAGCAGAAGCTGACTTAGTTGGAGATGTACAATCGATTGCTGGTTTGCCGATGAGCTTAGAAATCCTGATATATTGGATAATATCTATTTTACATGGACCCAAACATCACAAAGGACATAATGAGTGGCCACGTGAGACTACCTACGAACTGGCCTTTAGTCACTAGCACCTGGATGCTTCTATTCCGGGTTTCACCTCTCTCTCAATTCGTCATCCTTCCCGTGGGTCTCTGTGTTTCCGCTTTTGATCAGTATAGTTACCGCCCCTCACATTTATTTTATTCGCGGCTCTCTGGACTAATCGGCATTTGACCAACTGATTCATGGCAGCATTCACCCAAGAGAGAGACGAGAGAGACAGTAAAGTCAAAGTCAGCGCTGTCTTACGTCGTTGAAGCCGACACCCGTGTACAATTTACAAATCCCAAGGTCTAGCGGACAATACTCGGTCTTATAGATGGAAAGGGAAAGAAACGAGCTGAGCCAGAGACTGGAGCAGAGCCGGCATGTCCTAGCTCAGCGCACATGGCACGACCAATCCCAACTACTGTAAAGTTGTAGTCTAGGTAGGCACTACTTGCCTTTCGCTCCTTTCCTCTTTTCTATATTCCATTGCCCGCCCATACAATATCCTTTCCCTCGCCCACCCTAGCCACGCTCTTGACAATTTTGACGCCGGCTAGGTCCGCGTTCGCACCACCGAGGTTGGAAGTCCAACCAGCCACCATGCCGTCAGGGCCCGTACATGTTTTGAGGATCGCCCAAACAGCATTTGCGACCTGGTGACTATATGCGACGGTTGTTTCGTTGTCAGCTTGAGTAGTACATACGTGACAATGAAGGCTTGGTAGGTACCTAGGGGGCGTTTCGTGGAAGGAGGAAAGTTCAGGTATGTAGTGGGTACACGTAAAATTTGTTGCAATGCACCGAATAGCATTGCACGTACCAATTACCATATCTCTCACTCAAGGGCATGGCTGCGTCCCCCCATGGGATCAACATGGCGGATCCCATTGTGCAATACGTGTTGTACGAAACTGTGGAGCCAGTCCATAACGGTGCTGTCACTGTGTGAAGGCATCCAGGTCTCGAAACGATGTCTACTGACGACAGCTTTTTTCTACATGCTTTAACATCATCCACCTACATAACTCGTTGAAAAGGCGGGGTTAGTAGGAAAATAATGTGTTTGGTGCTTGGGGATGATGGTACATGTACTCACCTTAACCTTGAACTTGCTGTCGTCTGAGCATTGAATCCACGAGTCATCATCTCGACGAGCAAGGTGAGCAGCGGTAGTGCTTGCTGATGAGATAGCTCCTTCTGGGTCCGAACCACGGTACAAACGCCATGTCGGTTCCGCTGAGATGGGGGCAACGTCGGATCCAGCAACGGTGGGAGCGGCGAAGACTTGAAAGGCGAGGAGGCCAAAGTTGAGGGCCAAGAGGGGAAGTGATAAGGCGAGATCGGGAAGTTTAACCATTGTAATAGGATACCTAGGTATATTGGTAGAAGCAGTTGGATACCTCTATAGTGTGGAACTGGATATTGAATAGAGCTATGCGGTTCGTGTACTCAAAATGAAACCGATATGGCTTTGTTGGGTTTATCAGGAACTGTTGTTAATATATGAGCTTCTGGGTTATGGTTTGATTGAACTCCACTTCCATGTCGACGTGCCTTTATAGTTTTCCATCCCACTTATTGTTTTCCTGTCCCTTACAGTACTCGGTAAACGATCTGGAGAGAAGCCAACATTTTTTTGGATGCAGACCCAAGATCCTCGAGGAAATCGCATGCCTTGGTTGTTAGTTCTGTTGGTGCTAACTCTCCTCGACAAAGTCTACCGTAGAAACTCGCGAAACTGGCAAAACGCTTTCCCTGTTTCTGTGCAGGGCAGAGGGCATATCTGTACAGGGAGCTGGCAGGATCAGGTCGGTCACTGTGCCTTCGAATGTGCGTAAGTTAACGTCGAGGGCAATGTCCTTCAGTTTCCACTAACTGGGCAGACACATTTGCTGGTGTATGTTGGCTGACTGGGCTTCTTCCTGGCAGATTTCTGCCATATGCCCTGCACAGAAACAGGGAAAGCGGTTTGCCAGTTTCGCGAGTTTCTACGGTACTGGAGAGGTGTCCGTTTTGTTAGCTGAACACCTTATGGTTCCCCTCTTCGATCTTGGCAGTGTTGGTGTTTTCGACCGGTTGAGGCATTGTTTGCCGCGGTTCAAGCATGCCTTGCCTCTACAGACTTCAAAATCGAGTGCAGCACTGCAGAAAGGACGGGAGGCCACGTGCCGCCCCAGCAAGCGCCTTGGAAAGATACAAAGCCAACAGAATTGTGTTGGAACTTAAACTTCAAAGGATTGCGCCGACTCGTACATGCAATCGCACCTTCCCGATGAGTCATGGCCTTGCGTCCCAGCCTGGTCACGAGTACACCGACGGGAGCTGCTGATCATACGCTTCTTTCATTCTCCTCGACGGTTTCTGTACCTACTGCAATGTACGACATCATCAAAGAAACAGGCTAACAAAAAAGCAATGAGAGTGCTGAATCTGGCCATGTTCAACATCATGTAATGTCCTAGAGGTAGGTTAAAACAAAGAAGAAAAAAAAGAGAGTATCTTGAAGCCCACCAGTCAGTTTGTCCCTCCCTTTGGCTTTTCCCTTTAACTCCCCCGATCTTTCCCTCCCCCTTCATCCAATCTTGAACGTTTGGGCTCCTATAACTTTAACCCCGACGTAAAGGCCCGTCAGATCCTTTACCCGCCATCCCGAAACCCACGGCTCCTTGTTGATCACAGTTGTGCAAGTGTCCATGATGACGCCAACCGTTTGGGCGACGCTCGCGCTGTACACACAAGATAAGGTATCATGTCAGTCTCAAGTATAGGTATTTCTTGATGTAAGGCTGGATGCAGAAAGGAAAGGAAAAGAAAGAAACATTAGTACCAACTAGGCAACTTGGTGTCGTCCTGACCCAAGTCTTCCGAAATGTCCGGACCAATGACTACATCATTCTCACCGCACCAAGCCCGCATAGTGTATTTCTCGCCCTTGCTAGGTATGATGTTGAGGGAACCCGTAGGACAGTGCGCGAATGGCCATTTATGCAGGTCCTTAATACAATTAACAACGTCGACTGCCTATGTATATAGTTATCCAGGTGTTTTCACACGTTAGTAAGGTACGTAAGAACCTCAAGGCCTAGAAAATAGCCACTTTCCAACGCTCTAGTTTTCGTTATACTTCGGAACTTACCTTCGCTCTGTTCCTATCGTTACACGTCACCTGACTATCCCACCGCTTTTCCGGTCCGGCACTACCAGTAGCAGGCAAAGCATCGTCGTCCGTGTCTGCTGCTGATGAATCGAGGTACGCCTGCAATGCCTCCTCAGGGGAGAGGGCAGTCTCAGGGTTGGCGCTGATATCGTCTACCCATCTTCTGAAGGAGAAGTGCTGGTTGCCCTCGGCGTGAACTCGGTGGAGAAGGCTGACGGCCACAAACAAAAATGGAATGAAGAGTATGGAGAGATGGGTGAAGTGGACCATGACTGGTAGGTAGCTGGCAATCGAGACGATGGCGAGCGGAACTAGGTAACTTTCGGGTAAATGGTGATGTAAGATTTGGCTGTAAATTTTCTTGCTGCTATGATATGTAAGTACCTACTAGACATAAGAGGCTTAAGTCGGCGCCCCTTCGGTATTTCAGCTGTCTGAAGCCCTCGACATCTCTGCCATGACGTGGGGGTGGGGACTATCAACAGCCAACAAACCAAGCCAACCAACAGATGATGTTGGAACTTGAGAAGGGAGGCTCACTCGTCTGGTTCCATTGCCAACAATTCCCTTTTGCGGACAACTGCCCGGTCTCCAACAGGGACGAGTAGTGAAGTATGAAAGTCTTGAATCATGAGTTTGGCGACTTCGAAAGTGGAGAACGTGAGCTCGACACAAAAGCAATCAACGATGCCGTTCTTCTCAGTTGTATTTGTGCGTCTCCGGGCAGACCGGTGACTTGACGCCTCGCCGGTCATTCGGACTTCGAAGCCCTCGAAAGCTAGTGGCTATTGTCGAGTTCGTGGAATTGTTTAGCGCTCAGAGGGAAGCAGTTAAGAGCTTTGTTCGGATGTAGTGACCGGTTTTGCGGCGGCTAATTCCAGGCGAGAAAATGGTCATGCGTATGATAGATGAACTCCTACGCTGTGTTAGTGTAAGAATGGTAGATTTGATAAAAAGTGAGTAGTATAAACTGGCGGCACTATAGAGAAAGGGATCAACATATTGGCGTCTTGGTGTTTGGCACACCGCCGAGTGCCAAGTGCCGTTATGTCTTGGATATCGGACACAACAGCCAGCCAGCCCACGCGGCCAAGTCAACCGGCCAATTTGTGCTGCTGGGACTTTGGGTTTTCGGGCAGTCATGTTTGCAAAACGGTTGCTCCGTGCCGAGTGCTCGCCTGATTGGGAAAACGAAATATGAATGCAGTTGTTGTTTTATCGTGGAAATATCATCGCAGTGTCCACTACTCCGTCCGTCCGTAAAACAGGTGTCATTAACCATCGTCAGTTACAACCTTATATCGCTTGTACCCAAATCCCATGAACGATCAAGTCGGTCCTCCCCGGTCTTTAGTCTGAATCGCTAGAATCGGAGCTGCTGCCGCCACTCTTGCTGCGCTTGTGGTGCTTGTCCTTCTTGTGATGCTTATCCTTCTTGTCCTTCTTGTCCTTCTTCTTCTTATGGAGCCTGTGGTGGTTGTTAGTCAGCATACGTCCTTTGTCAAAGCATGACCCCCAGAACCGTCCCAACCACCGAAGTCAAACCAACCGCAAACTGGTGCAAGGCAGGGGAACAAAGACAAACTTACTTATCCTCCAACAGATTCGCTGCAATCGCGCCACCAACAGCGCTCACAACACTACCCAGGGCGCCTGTGCCACCAGCATGTGCCAGCATGGCGCCCATACCACCACCAGCCAGCGTAGCGCCCAGGCCGCGGTCTCCGTCAGGTCCTACCGGGCCTCCAGGACCGCCCTGGCCTGGGTACTGCTGATGTTGCTGTGGTGGGTATCCCTGCTGTTGCTGACCGTAGCCCTGGCCCTGGCCGTAGCTCTGCTGGCTCTGATCGTGGTATTGCCTCTGGCTGTCGTGTCCCTGTCCTCCGCCGTACTGGGGCTGGCCATAGGGCGGGGGAGCATTTCCGTAGGACTTGTTGTCGTAATCTTGCGATTGCCCGTGGTGATCAGTCGGGGCTTGGTGATAGGGAGGGTAACCGCCCTGGAGGGAAGAGAACGGGATGTTAGCTTTGTGGACTTGTGGTAACCGACGACATAGGAGAGGAGAGGAGAGACAAACCTGTTGCTGGCCCTGGTATTGGGGAGCAGGTTGGCCGTGGCTGTAGCCGTAGGGATTGTTCTGAGGAGGCTGCTGGCCGTAGCCACCGCTTCCGCCTTGCTGGCCTTGGTTGTAGTAGTCTTGCGCGGACATGTTGTCTGTATGTGTCACTCGATCGTGATGTTTAATTCGATACAATACTGCAGGGAAAGATGTCGAGCTGTGTGTCGAAAGGTGGAAAGAAAGATGATGTCGAGGGAAACAATTGATCGTGGGGTTGGCCGCTCTTTCAGTGATCACTTACAGTGGACGTGCCGCCAAATGGGAGGACTCCGATGACGAATTGTAGGGGACCACTGCCCCGCCATGGGTCGAACTGGTGGATGCCGAGCCGTCCGGCTGGTTTCATTTGTGGGCTGGGCGATCCACACAGCGTGTCCACTGCCTTTTTGTTACATCATGTGGTGTGGCGCAGCTTGGCTCAGCCCTACGCTGAGGTGATCCAGTCCACGACACCTCAACGGCGAGGGCTCAAGGCTTTTTCTCGAACCATCGTGACTTCCATCTCTGGTGACTGTCTTCATGATGTTTGGGGGTGAAGAGGCATGGAAAGAACATGGAAGATGAGGGGTAAGTGCAAGAGACAGTTGCAGCTGTCTTTGCCAGCTGGAAATGACATGGGCCTGTGAGTTACTACCTGTAGACAGTTTCCGGCTGTACTAACAGGACAAGGCGTCATTTCCGTGGTATTTTGTTACTGCGGTGCGCCATTCAAGTGGTTCCTGCTTCCTTCATGACGGGAACATCGTCACGATGGTTCTTTCCTTGCCTCTACCATTGCTAATTTTTACAGCGAGACTACCTATGCCGGCCGAGAGTGTTTCTTTTTCTGGTCCCTGTTCGTGGCAGTTTGTCTATCCCACAACTTGATCAAATTTCCGAAATCTCCCAAACCCGACGGCCGACTCTTCCCTCCTTCGTGGTCCTTTCCCTTCAACCCTTCTCACCATGGAATGCTACAGCAATTTCTTCGCCGTGCAATTATCTCGTCCTGGATAACATGCTTCATGTTTGTAGTGCGTTTGGGTCCGACATAAATACCGCATCCCCTGCCCGCTGGTGGCCCAGCCGGCTGAAGTCCTCGGGTCCGATGTTCTCGTCTTGTCGATGTCGATGTCCAGGCATGTCGGTCTCCCCCGCCGAGAGCTGCATCTTATTGCGCCTCTTCCAAGCCGACAGACCGACCTGGGGCGCCTTTAGTCCAATGCTGACAGCGTTGCAATTGGAATATCCCAGTTTTACCCCGCCTTTTGTCGCCAGTTGCGCACATTATCAGAAACCGACACCTTCATCGTCCTCGTCCTGATTTACAAACCCAACACCACAAAGGCTCAGGTCCAAGCTAAATCTTTAGCTACCTCACAATGTTGTCCTTCGCAATGTTATCCAAACTCGTATCTACCAAGAAGGAGAAGTCACCACCTTGCGAAATATGTGGTCAACCCCCGCTCTCTGTCACTGCTGTCGCGACGCTCAGGAGCTCGTTAAGTGCCATGGAAGCAAACGCGAGCAAATGCCTGATGTGTTCTGTACTCAGCGCAGGTGTAAAGGGATACCTCTCTCGAACATCATTCCCTCTAACAACAGTCGTTGAGGACATGACCGTTTTGGGCTCGCGGGGTGGTAGTAGAGCATCAGCCGTAGAGATATGGCTGATGGGAACTACTATCAAGATATCATTTTTCTGTTCCGAAAGTAAGTAATTTCAAAGGGTTTCGTTGACGAACTGAACTGTATATGCTGATGTCCCTTTAGAGAGTCTCTGGATGTGGCACAACGTACCTTTCCTTCCCACTGGGAATGAGGTCCCAGGGACCACCTATTCAAACGAAAGTTTCATATGGGCAACTCAGCAGATTAACCATTGCAGAGACACTCACCAGAACTGTAACTCGTACTCAATCTCCGCCACTCTACCCAAGCGAGTTGTATTCGTGGGTACCGCAGCCGAACCTACCCTTCGCTTGTACGAATCCCAAGGTGAAAGAGATCCTTACATCTGCTTGAGTTACTGCTGGGGTCAACGTGATTTCCTCCGTACTCGAGTTGATAACTTCGAGTCCCACAAAACATACATTGAACCACACCATCTTCCACCCACTCTTAGCGATGCTATCAGTCACACTCGTCGGCTCGGAGTCCGCTATATCTGGATCGATAGCCTGTGTATCATTCAGGATTCCCTCCTCGATTGGCGAGAGGAGGCGGGAAAGATGGCATCCATCTTCCACAATTCATTTCTCGTCCTGTCCGCCACCGGTTCTTCTGACGCCTATGGGGGCTTGTATGCCTCATTTCCTTCCGACTTTACAACATTCGCCTTGAGAGTCGATACCAACACTAACGAAGTGTTCTCTTGCGACGTATCTGATGTCCAGACGACGACGAATGCAACAGAGACGATATACGTCCGCCGCGCGTTGTCTCATGCTCATAGCGGTGATTCAAACAGATACGCCAATGACCTTCCACTGCTCCCCACCCTCAGGCGTGGTTGGATTTTCCAAGAACGTTTTCTCTCCCCTCGTGTCCTACACTTTGGCCCGCAAGAACTCTACTTCGAATGTCGAGAGTGGTCATCCTGCCAGTGTAGTTTCATGGAGGACTACGAGCAGATGAATACATGGACGTGGTTTGGGGATGATTTCCTATCTCATGGGTTCATCCACCAAGAAACGCCAAAAACGTACTACGATCCTTCGGTGTGGAGAGAAATGGACCATGAAGGAATAATATACGTGTGGCATCGGCTGGTTTCTGACTACACGAAACTGCACTTGACGTTCGAAAAAGACTTATTTCCTGCTATTTCTGGACTGGCGAGGGAGATGGGCACTGTACGTGCAGTATTACATGCTGGTGCGGGCAAGGCACAAGAGACGGGATATTATGCTGGTTTGTGGAAAGACAGCCTGGTTCGTGACTTGTGTTGGAAGGTTGACTATGACAAGACCATCCTAAGCAGTGAAGCCAACGATGATGGGAGACACAAGACATGGATGGACAGGCCGCATGAATGGCGGGCCCCAACGTGGTCTTGGGGTTCGGTCAACGGACCTGTGAAATTCTTGGGTCAGAGATATGGTAGGAGGGACTTCTTCAAACCTCGGTGCGAAGTGCTTAATGTTTCTTGCACCCCGGCTGGGTCAGATGAGATGGGTGAAATAATCAGAGGGAAGCTGGTATTACGCGGGAAGCTAGTTCCAGCAAAGGTGATGCCATTTCCTGAGCGCTTCGCAACACCATTCCCATGGCAGGTTCTCAGCTTGGATCTGGGAGTGCGGGCTGAGCATTACGTGCACAACGTGACTGTTGATGACGGATGTCAGGATCTCCTGAGGCTTTTGGATGAAGTGGAAGCGGGTGCGGGTGGTGACCAACCCATTGTCTACTGCTTTTTCCTTGGGTTAATGACGTCCGAGGGCTATCATCCGGTTTTTCTCTTGCTGAAGAGGGTCCAAGGGCAATCGGAAGAAGAAATGGGCCAACACACATATCGGCGGTTCGGGAGGCTTCTGCTAACACCACGTCCTCTCCGCCCAGGGCAGCGTCTACGGTTTGGGGAGAGATATGAGATATTTGAGCTAGCAAAGGAGGAGGTTGTTACGATCATCTAAATGGTCAACCTTCGGGTCAGAGTGCACTTGGCTAAGCACAAGGTCGGCGACTCAGGGCCACAAAGGAAGATCACAATGAGAACCCTTGCTCGTAGGCGGATGAAAGCTATTGGATGTAAGGCGAAATATCACGGGATATGCGAAGGGACACTCATAGAGATCACAGTCAAAGACAGCCAACATGTCAGCCAGCGTGTATCCACTGTCCCGTTGCCAGCAATCCATGGGCTAAAAAAATTGAAAAGATTAACAAACTTCGACGATGAATCTAGTCCGAAGATACATCAACTACAAGCTTTCATCCCAACCATCAAGGTACACAGCACCTAACATACTCCTCTCCACAAGCCCCAGAAACGCAACCAATTGCCTCTATCACCATGTCAACAAAACCCCCGAAAACCCCCCTCACCCAACACAATCACGACTCCACGCACATGCACGTGTACGGGAAGAAAAAAAGTACAAAAAGAAACGATCCGGATGGGACTCGAACCCACAACCTCAGTCTTATCCTCCTGTAATTAGGAGGACCACACGATACCATTTCGCCACCGGACCGTTTGTTGTGGTTAAAATTTAGCGCAAACGATGCACTTATAAATTGAGGTTTGGTAGAAGGTGGTGGGTGCATGGGTGGGTGTGCACAACAACACAACAAATATTGCGAGAAATCCGCTCAACACCAACAATCGAGGACTTGCAGCACAACGATGTAGTGATAAATAACGAAGAAAGAATTGTTGGTGAAGCTACCTGATGCTTATCGGAAAGTGCCAAAAAAAAAAAAAAAAAAAAAAAAAAAAAAAAAAAAAAAAAAACCCAAAAAAAAAAAAAAAAAAAAAAAAAAAAAAAAAAAAAAAAAAAAAAAAAAAAAACAAAAAAAAATAAAAAAAAAAAAAAAAAAAAAAAAAAACAAAAAC